>OMLB01034121.1:20899-45748 GCA_900302555.1 Myripristis jacobus
GGGTGGTGGGGGGTTGTTGGTCTCGCACCTCAGCAGGGGGTGGTGGTGGGGTGAAGGAGGTTTAGGGGCTGCTCTTCACTTATTCAGGTCACTGGGTCCGACAGGGGAGCGAGGAAGAGGAAGAAGACGAGGTTTGGGGTGCACTAGGCTACACTGGAGCAGCGGGGGGTCTCCTCTCTGCTCAGCTGAGCCGCTCTACCCAGAGGGGGAGACAGACAAACTGTCTGCCTGTCTGCCCACTCACATCTCATCTCCTTGCTTGTCCTCCAGGTATAATTTAGGTTATCTTAATTGTATAGTGCTAAACAAGGACGTGAGGTGATAAAACAAACTGATTGCATATGATGAAAAATAAAACATGGAAAGAAGAGGAGGAAATTGCTTATTTGCACAGGTTACATAGAAACCAGACACCAAGCAAAACAAACGAGGAAAATAAAATGAAGAAAAAATGAAAATCAAAATGGGATGACAAGCAGAGATTCTGGATTTGAAGTAAGACCAACTTAAAAACCAACATAACAAAAACAAGCTGAACACAACCAATGAAAAGTGCTGCAAGTATGAACAGGTATTATACGAGACAGAGCAGGAAATTCTTTTGTAAATCACATATGACTGACAAACTACAGATATGAAGCAAACAAAACATATTCTATATATTGTACTGTGCTACAAAACTTAAAAAAGCCTTAAATTTAGCTCATGTGTTTTGAAGTGGAATAAACAGCATGCAGATTATATAGAATAGCTCTAACAAAAAAACAGGAAATTGTAATGGAGATGTTGAGGCAAAGAGAGGGCGTTCTCGCCCCACTGTACACTTAACTTGTTTATTTCATTTCTTATCGTGCCGTACACATCTCCCTCCCTGCTCCTTTGTAATCAAACCATCGTTCCACAGTTTCTGTCCCCTCTGCCCTCTCTGATGCGGTGTATTCTCACTAGTGGTAGAATAGGAGCTACAGTGCATTTTAAACAGCCAAAATGCACCAAAGACTGACCCGCTGTCTCCTGACCCATGCATAATAAGTTGTAAATCGGAGACACTTAAAAAAAAGGTATGCTGAGAGCTGAGTTTTCCCAACGCCGTGCATACACACACAAACAACGCGATACACTCATATACACAGGATAGACACACGTGCACAATTCCCCAGCTGTTTTGTGGCTGGGATATATCTCAGCGGAAAACCAATTAGAGACAGAATCATCTTCCATCTCGTTAAATGTCTCTCATTAATGCCTTTTAATTAAAAGCTTATCTCGTGTTGTTGAGGTGCCAGAGCCCTGGCAACCGTGGCCGAGCCCGTTAGTGATGGGAGCCGGGCGGTGAGAGGAAATGGAGGGGGAGCAGTTTTATGAGGTGGGGAGAGACGAACAGGTTTCTATGCGGCCGCTGCACAAGCAGCTAACATGTCTCATTATTTTGCCCAATTATGCTGATGACCTTTCAGAGTCGTTTTTTTGCGTAACCTTTATTTATCCAGAGACTGTTGATTGAGTGCACTTGCTCTTATCTAGCAAAGACCTGCTTTCGCATTCACACACATTCAAAGCAGGGAGCTTATAAGTATGAAAAATATTGACTTTGTGGCATGCCATCTATCTTGTGTATAAATATTTGGTCTCCATCGCAGCTCTAAGGGCCAAAAATTAATTATAAAACCAAGATGGTGACAGAGAAAAACTCTAATATCTTGGTAGTTTCTTCTTACTTTCTTTCTTTCTCTTCAGGGAAATATTTTAACAGTAGTTATACTTCCTTTAAGTGCTTTTGGAAATATCTCAGTCACAAGCTGACCTAACAATTTTTGCATTTTCCATGAAACCTAAATGGGCAAGATGTGATTGAATCTATGCTCTGAAAAATGCTGAATTACACATCTTTTGGTTGATGGATTAATTATAAAATCAATTACACATTTAATCAGTCCTCTACTGATGGCCACTGAGCAGTTCTACTGGAGCGGTTAGAGACTGAAGGAAAACTCCACCACATAACACTTCCCCACTACCAGCTGCTGCTGATGTAACTTGCATTTCTGGGCTAATTAACTTGTTTATTTGCATTTGGCCGGTTATCTGTAGTTATCTGTGAGAATAATGCACCAAAGTGAGGCCCACAACAGACATGGGCATCTCAATGGAGGAGAGATATTTTCAGTAATCTAAAACATCAACAGAAAATGTGAGCTCCTTTCAGGACTTGCCATTGTATTTATGAGCGTTAGTGGTTGACACATTCACACTGGCCAAGAAAACATGGAAATCAGAGAAACAGGCAGCAGAGCTAAAGCGTCTAAACAGGGTTCCTGTTAGCTGCTGCTCACAGGTCACCTTATAATGATTCAAAATGAACAAAGTGGTCAAATTCTCACATTACACAAGGTCAGCACACTGTTTGCACATTGCACACTTTCCTATTTACATGTAAAAAAAAAAATTAAAGTTGACATGTTAACAAAATGCTAACAACATGCAAACATTTTGACAACGTGCAAACAATGTGTTGTTTACACACAAACCCTGTGATGACAGAGGTGTCGGTTTTGCTTGTTTTTCACCTGTTTAGCACTTCATACACATGTGACACTGCAGTATGTCGAAACACAACAGCTGGGTATGAACAGGCACTGAAATACAGTAAGATATCTGCAGCAAAAAATGTGCACCCTGAACTAAGGAAAACATTTTGTGATCTCAAGCCAGCTTCGTAGTTTTCCAGGATCTCACTAATGTTGTCAGGACATTTAATCATGTTTCAAATTTTCCAGGATTTTCCATCACTGAAACATGGCCTATAAATTTCCTGGTTTTCCAGGATTAGTAGAAACCCAGCTAAGAAGGGTTAAGTGTTCTGATGCAAAACAAAACATGACCTGTAGCCTCTCATTCACAGTGATGGATTGCCTTTATAGACTGAATTATCTCTCTGATTTCTGAGCCAGGGATTGAATGGGAATGAATGAGCCAGAAAAATTAAATTATTTTATGTAGTGGCACATGCATAAAAAACACTGTCACAAATAAATTACACAGATGGAGAAGGTAAAAAACTAAACTGAACTAAAAACATGCAGGAACTGGAACTAAGTGCCTTGCTCAAGGACACTGACAGTAGTTGTTAAGGTAAAAGGAGAGCATTATGGGCTTTTCACATATAGTAAGTGATGGCTGCTAAGACATAATTTAATTTCAGTGAGAGGTGAGTGGGTAAAAAGTCACAAGCACTCTAGCAAGCAGAGCTCGCTCTCCTGCAAACAACACTGTTGATTTCTTGAGAGCCAACCAGTTCAGCCAAAGTAACGATCTCTCTGGGTTTCTCAGGGTGTTGCTGCCACATGTGGATGTTATCTTGTTTGACCAATGACAAGACAGTTTTCTGATCTTCCAGACGTGTTTAATTGTGATGATGCGTCCATGGCCAGTGCCGCTGTGGTTGATTTGCACAAGTATTCTGAATCCCCTCCTTTCAAATGTTTATCATTTCCTTTCAGCATCTTTGTAAGAGTAACACCAGCACTTGTAAGGTCACACTATGGTTGTCCCTTTGGCTTGCCTTCACATCTAAGAATGACCATGCAGAGAACTGTGGCAGCTTTGTATAAAACTGCAGACAGTAATAATCCAACTCAAAGACATGGGAAAAAAGAGGAGCAACATGCATAACATTATCTATAATCAGCTATTAGAGATGCATGCTTAAATTTGTTGTGCATTTTTGAGATATGAGGCAGAAAAAGGAGCACTCTGGGTGAGACAAGCACCAGCTGCACCCCACTGGATGTTTCCATGGTGACCATGCGTGTAGCGCATCTGTTTACAGGGGGAGCGGCGAGCGTAGCGCAAAGGACTCGCGGGTCTGCGTGTGGTATCCCTGCTTTCCGTCTGAAAAGCTCCTTACTTGCTGTCTTTCCCCTCCCACACTTCCCCAGCTGGTCTGAAGATCAACCAGACCGAGAAACAGGATTGGATGCAGCGTGGCCAAGTGCTATGTACCAAAAACCAACTCATCCAGCAGGCTACCAGACTGCCAAACTCCAACAACAGTTCCTCTTCACTTGTGCTGCACTTGCACAGAGGGGCCGATAAAAGACTTAGCACTTGAGAAGTCTGAGTCTGACACTGAGTGACTTTCTTTACTCTTATCTCTTTCCTAAACCCCCCAGGATTTGGGCAGCTGTTTTATTAAAACTTATAACTTAACATTACGTTGAAAAGACATTTTGAGAGCCTCTTAATGCCTTAATTTGATGTATTTCCTATTGAAACAGGTTGTTAAGATGAGGCTTTAAATGCAGAGACATCTTTCAAAAGTGTAAACCAAGGGGAGATCAGGATCAGTTAGGGAGAGAAAGGCAGTTTTATTTGATGGGAGGAGTGTGACTGTTTAAGAAAGTGATGTTTTTACCGGTTGAAATTTTGGATTTATGCCTACCAGTTCATTATGAAGTCACCATTAAAGACACTCTGTTTTCCAGTGTGCATAAATAATTGTATCTTAATGTGGAAGCTCTAAATAAATAGATGACGGAATGAATTAATCAGATTTTAGTGAATTCTTTGGCATTTATGATGAAATGGGTGAGCATTCAGGTCTGAAAAATGAGCTAACAATTTGAAAAAGCCATTTTTCATTTCACTGTGACATAAATGTTCATGTTTGAGTTCAGGAGCAGGTAAATACAAATGAGTAACAGAAAAATCATGTACTCACCGTTGATGACCGGGGTGTACACAACGATTCCAGCCAAGTTTGGGTCAGACACAGTTTTGTCGAGAATGAGCCCTCCGATGCTGCAGAACAAAGCATGAACAGATCATAAAGCGGTCTTATTGTGTGAGTGTTATAAAAACAGAGGGTGACTCAGGGAGAAACAGACAAAGACTGAGAGAAAAAGACAGAAATAGACTGTGATAGTTCAATTGACTTCATCTCAGCAGTATGGGAAGCCAATATTTTTGTACTTCTCTATAAAATACCAATGAAAATACGCTATCAGCTGTACTGAGTGTTGAACAGAAAGTAACAGAGAGGGCGATAATAGAGAGAGCAAGAAAGAGACAGAAGGAGAAAAGTGGAGAGAAAGATTTTTGAATAGTTTTCAGCTCATGGTGTCTCGGGCCAATATTTGTGATGTCCTGTACAAATGCCAGAGAAATGTGGCATTGCCCGCACCGAGTGTTGAAGAGCATGCACTACAGAGGAGGAGAGAGAGCGAGAGCGAGACAATCATTGCCTTCCAACCTGCTGTGTTTGAAAGGCTGCCAGGCTCAAGGGTACCTGAGGGTGTATGTGCTCGGGTGCTGCAATTTGTTTAGGGGATGAGTCATCGAGCAAACCAGACACTGTGAGTCGCAGACGCAGAGTAGCTGTTCTTTCCCTTTGAAGACTAAACACACACACTCACACATTTATACACACACACACACACACCTGCTGATGACCATGGCAGTGATGACTGGCTCCCATCCGGAGTACAGCAGGGTGCGGCTGGCTGGGTGCTTGGAGGATATGACGATCCACAGCGGAGTCAGACACAGGAAGAAGGCGCACACCAGTGTCGACACATACGAGTAGGAATCTGGGAAAGGAGATGAGATGCGGATCAAACACTTTTTCATATTCTGTACCCGCATATTCCTGCCTGGGGTTATAGAGGGCAGGAGCTTATCCCAGCATGCACTGGGGAACACCCTGCTGAGGCTGCCAGTCCACCACATGGCTGACACAGGTGGACAGGCAATCACTCCTGCTGTATGGTGAATTTAGTCTTCAGTCCACCTGACTTCCAAGTCTTTTCAGTGCAGGAGGAAATCCAGCAGCACCAATCCCACTTTTCCACTCACATGCTGCTAGGTGGGTGCTTGGCTTCCAATCACTGGCTCTCTCTGTTTCCACCAGCTTGAGAGCTGAAAAAATGATGCCACGATAATGAGTGTGCCAACATCTCAGCAACATCTACCGTCTTGCTGCTTTTGTCTTTCCACTTCATTCCTCTTCTGTCAAAGTTAATTTCACTACTAAGAAAATGAGCTTGGTACTCAGTTTTAGCCATATGTGCATTGTTTATTTTTTTTGGTTTGAGGTTGTACACTCTAGCTGTATCTTTGCGATGAAGTCCAGCAACTGGAAGTATGAAGGCAACTGTGACAATGGGCAACGTGCATGAGGCAGATCAGGGACTTTCCAGAGCTGCTTTTGTTTTGTTTTTTCTTGTAGGCAGTGTATTTGTTTCTTTTTTTTTCTTATATTAGTAGTTTCAATAATGCCACCTGCCTTCAGCTCAACTCTAATTTTCTGCACACCTTCAATGTTCTTTGTGAACTTTCCAGCGTAACCTGTATTTCTCTGTGGCACCATACTGCCACTGAAGCACTGGGTGTCTTTATCACACCACTGACTGATTCTGTTGGGGAGTTTCTTCAATCATTTTTTTTGTATGTGATAAAGTAGCTCTGTTGTTGCTGCTGGTGGATGCTTTTTAAAAATAGCAGTCCAGCAAGTGTAAACAGCAACATTATCACGCCTTCTAACCCATGAAGTTATTGGTTCTTTGGTTCCAGACCAGACAGCTTTTTCAGGCCATGGATCCAATGTTCCCATCTGAAGATCAGCATTTTTGCATTCACAACACTCAGAATAGTTTACAATTTGGCAACGGGACCAGCACTGGTGGAAAAGGGTACGAAATCCATGCAACCAAATGTAGGACGTGCAAACTCCGTACAGAAAGGATCTGTGACTGTGCCACACATGGGCCACACAATGAGGATCTCTATTAATCTCTATTATTAAATGAAAACACTCACACACATACACAATCCTCTCACTTTCTCTTGCCCTCTACACCACCTCTGTTTTCACTCTCATACTACAATATGGTACAATGCATCTATTTTTGAAGCGTAATTAGGGCGAAGCACCTGCTTGGTGAGAGCTAGGTACCAACCCCTACCTCCACCCTGCCAGATGTTTCCAGCAGGATCCCATTCCACACACTAAATAACTGTCATTAGGAAACAGTCCCAGATTTATTATCAGATGGTCCCGTGGTTGGAGTAAAGAAAGAGGCTTCAGTTCAGCCCTGCTATATTAAGTTCAGGCAGATATGCTGTAGTGCAGCTGGGGGCAGAGAGCGGCCCACCACCACACACTGTCAGAGTCGACTCTGGGCCCTGAATTTATGCAGAAAGTTACCTGCCTGTTGGTCCGACTCTGGTCAGTTCCTTATAAAAATGTAGCTGTTTACATGAACCTTTGACACCTTGTGATTGAGTGTCCTTGTTGCCAGTGAGCAACCAATTAATATTCCTGTCTACCTGTATTAGAACAAATCCAAGAGTTTCTGTGCACACCAGCAGTCTGAATTTGTGCATCTTGCAGGTTGCATCCTTGGATTCAGTAGTAAGACCTTGCATGAGAAAGAAATGATATGATGTAGTAAAGTGATATAAAAAGATAAAAGTGATGATATAAGAAATGATGAAATAAGAAGCATTGCTTAGCGCAGCTGTTATTCAGTGTGTAGCTTTTAGCAAGTAGCTACTGCGTGTATCTGTTAGCTCTGCACTTACTTAGTATGAGCTACGGCTGGGCTTAGGGCATCAAAAATTGTGCATTTATGTAGAAAAGTGAAAGTTTCATCATGTAAAATTGCCAAGGGTCAAGTGAGGACCCTTTAGACTCACCTGACAAAAAACATCAAATACTGTAAGCACCTAATCTATCAGTGAGTTGGTTTGACAAACCTTAAAGACTCAACCATCAAATTATGTGCTCATTGCAGTTTTTTTGTTCAGATGAGTTTAAAGGTTTCTCACTTAAATTAACATTTGGCAAATCTGTATTCGTGCATTTTTTATTCTTTTGGTCCTGGAACTTTTACTACTTAGAACTCTTCTACCCTGACTGGATGCTTCAGCCAATAAAATCACGGAGGGACCTTTGGGAAGACCCTCCTGGCAGATCGGACCTGCCGAGCAATTTGTTTCCCTGCAAAAGTGCTGTGATTGGCCGACCAAACCGCATAGTTAAGTTAAGGCATTAATCTGGAGATGGTGATGTTTGGACATAGGTTAGAGATCAAAAGAATTGGGAGCCACTTTGGGTCTTGCCAGAAGTAGGAGGGGGGGGAAATTAAATGAAACACAGACCCTTCCAACTGTGTGGCGCTGCCAGTTTTTTGATTACAGAGATAACCTGTAAACTCCATAACTTTACAACAATGAAAGAACATGTTTCCATGCAACCAACCAGGAATCTTAACAAGGATTCTCATAATTGGAAAATGATTTTACCATGTTATTCTGCTCAAGTTGTGAATCAAGTTTCGACATGTCCTACCATATTGAGAACTGAATTTTCCAGAAGTGCAAAGGAAGCTCACAAGCAAGACCTGTTCATTCAGCAGAGCCTAAATCCTGCTTGATTTCCTAACGGTCATTCCTTTCTACCTATCCTCCTCGTTCCTCACTTTTGTTGTGCACTGTCCTGGAACCCACACGCATGTACAGACACATACATATGTAGGCGAGCAACGGTCTAGCCCCAATTCTTGGTATTTGTGTTGCACTTGCTTCATCTTGTACTTTCATTATCGTTGTTTTTATCTATTGTTGTGTCCTTTCTGAAAAGCACTCTATGACAATCCTGTTTGTTAAAAGCACTCTATAAATAAACTTGCCTGGACTTGACTTGGCTCCGGTGGCTACGCTGTCTAGCCAGTCCCTCATCTCGACTCCCTCAAAATTGGACTGTCTCTATCTCCGTAGGTAATCATGTGATTTGAATTCCGTTTAGCTGTGAGTAAACTGGCCATTACTTTCAATTTAGCAGAAAACCGCTGGCATGGCTGGGCTGGAGAACAACAGAGCCACTGTCCTGAGAGCAACGCAGTCAGACGGCCTCGCTGCACTGCCCTGGGATGGAAATATGAAATCTGAAAAGTGCCTTATTAAATTTAGCTCAGAGGGCTAAACTGCTCCTTTCATAGTTTTTTTTTGTTTCTGCTACTGGTGAATGTTTATTTCATACAATCAGGCCTGACAGGGTTAATTAATTAGCTACACTTTCCAGAGGAAACAGCTTCCAGTGTGTTCTGTATTAAGTAATGCAAGGTGGCGCAATATTGGTCTGGGTGTGACATGAATTAAACATGTGGAATGTGTGGTGAGAGTGAAAGAGACGGTTTGTTCTGCAACTGGACGGCAACGCTGAACCAGAGTGAGGCTGCAGTGACCTCTAGTGGCTGAGACAGGGAAATGCTTGCACCAGCAAAACACTCCAAGAGGCAAAAACCTGGGATTCATTTTACAACCACTTCCAACTGAGTGAACTGGGGCAGAATGTAAACGGACCACAGTCATAAATCTCCCAGAGTAATTTCTAGTGGTGAAATTCTGTTTAAATTCTTAGAACTGTTTTGCTGGAGTTTCCCCTTAAAATTAGACTAAATTCTCCTAGAGATAAATTATTCATGAAGCATCTTCATCCTTTGGTCATCTCCCACTGTGTAAAACTGTGTGAGATCGGGGAGGAGGACTGAAAGCTTAAGATTTTATTGAGCAGAGGGGAAAGACACACAGGAGAGATCCTCTCCAAACGCGAATGACAGTGAACAAACAAAACCCTACAGCTCAGATTGCGCAGGGATAATATTTGTGACTGATCTCATTAGCAATGTCTCCACTCAGTGAGTTAACACTATTCTGCCATGAGCACTGACATTATTAACAAAGGTGATCAGAATGTCACAATATTTGGCAACAAGCAAAATGCGACAGAGCAGAAATAATGGTTTGGTGTTGATGCAAGCTCTCCGAGTAATTACACAAGCAATTACAGCTCTTTCAAAGCCTCACACTGAAACGCACTTATTTCATTCCCGCTAGATGTGCGCAGATTGCAAGCCAAAATAACAACCTTTATGGATATAGTGAGCTTCGCTGGTACCGTCAGGGTCACTGATGGGCTGTACATCAGATTGAGACAGGTTGTTATAAGATTACCTCACCAAAATAAATGAAGGCATCACTCATCAGCCTGTGGGGAGCATGCAAATAGTGGTTATACTTTTTTCCAAACATTTTATTAGGTCAAATAAAATCTCTCATCTATTCCCTGCTAAGTGTTGCTCTGAGACTTTCCTGAATCACTCCAAGGCTATGACTCCTTCATGGAAATTTTAAGTGTAAGATGGATATGGCCCCTTACTGTTTCCATATCCGTTTCTGTACGGTTTGCAGGGCTGGTCATGCTCATGATGGTACTCTATCCTCTCTCATGCAAGTGACATTTAATGCTTGTTTCTCAAAATTAAGACAACATTAACCAAAACCACTATTATTTCCTGTTTCTGTGAGGATATAGGTACCCATCCGATTTGGTGCATTTTTTTCCCTCTTTCACTTTCATAGACACTGTGAGAAACTCTGAAAGGTTAAGCTGTTTGACAGCATTGTGGAGGCCAGCAGAGACTGACAACCTTTTCTTCAATGGTCTCATCTGTTGACAGCATTTATGCTAATTTATCAAAATGAATGTGGTAACGATTTATTGATGTTAAAAATGCTACGTGCAGCACCTTGAATACTCCAAAGCTTCCCCGTAAACACAGGAACCCTAAAAAAGAGAAGTGATTCTCTTTACCTAGGCAGTTATAGAGGCCCTGGCTGATCCAGGCCAGGATGGCCAGGGTGATGAGGTCACCAAAACTGGCGGCGATGGGCGTGGCGACGTTGTCTGGGTTGATGCCTGTCTTCTTCGAACCCACAATCACACCCACCATGATGATACCTGGACATGACAGGAGAGGGGTGGAGCACACAGCTAATGGTCAGCCATCACATTTCTGGTCAGTTATGTGTGTCACACACATAATCGAATTGTCATGAACACAGTTATTCAGTCACAGCTAAGTGTTTTTGTAATGATAACTAGTTATTATGACTACTACATGTGGTTCAAATGTAGGTACAAGAATATTCTGGCGAGGAGACACAAATAAACAGTGTCTCTCTGCAGGGACAGTATTAATAGTTTATTTTGAACTGTGGTACTCTTGGGTAATGTGTGTTTGTACATGTGTTTGAATAGTGTTGTGTTTGTGTTGCTACCCTGCAGCAGGGAAGCGATGAAGGCTGTGGCCACGCTGCTGGAGCAGAGCAACACAGCATGGCTCATCTGGAACTTTCCCTCTGGGATCCAGCCAAGAACCACGGCCGCTACGGCCGCTAGGAAGCCCACCACCGTGGCCTGAACCTGGGGGGGGGGCAAGGAGGGAAGCGAGAAAGAAAACAATAACAAAAAAGATAAGTCAGGAGGCAGGTGAGATAAACAGAAGTGGTTTTGGCATCACATAGAAAGGTCAGGTTAATTAATGGCATGTACCGGTACGTTCAGTCATTACCGCTGACTGATTTTATTGCCTAACATATCAAACAATCCTGTTCTCAGTGCATCACTGTGGTGCATGTTATGACATATCTATCAGCTTCTTGGTAGATGATTACTAGAACCTGTCCTCTGTCAGTGCGTCAAACTACGCAGAGAGACATCACATAGAGATCAATACTGAATGGCCACCAGCTTTCACCTAACATGGAGCTTTGTTTGTAGACTGATTTTCAATTCACACGTGTTTAGATGGAGGTTGATGACGGCTGAGATTAAGGCAAATATTCAATATAAAACCTGACCATTTTCATGCCAAAACATTAAGAAAAACACAAGAATTTGTCCTCTACTGAATTTTAGTCTCTGTGGTTTGGAAAAGCCTCTCACACAGCATTTAGCCTGAGGAATAAAACATCATACGTACTTAAATGGAGTGATTAAATCAAGATGTTGCACTAGGATCAATTTGGGTTAAGTGCTTCCCATAGTCAACAAGTGTAGTATTGATTAGCTGTGCAATAAAAATGTAATCAAACAACAGCATCATATTAGAGGTGGAAGAAACTTGAGAATATCAGATTTTTAATGAAAGGGCAATACTGCCCCAATATATCTGCCAAATCCTAACAACCAAACATTATGAAAAACTCAAAGAGCGAGTGTGAGCAATTACCTGTTTCAGTGCCAAGTTTCCTATGATGAGATTCCACTTCTCTATGGGAGAATCCATCTTGCCCACGTTCACCTATGTTGAGAGAGAGGACAGGAGCCTTTACAAAAAAATATATTCCTTCATGGTCTGTTAATGTTGTTTCTCAGCTCAGAATACCTCTGAAGGGGTAAACAGTCTGGTTTTCACTACAGCTGGATTTGCTGTGAGGACAAACAGCTGAAAAACCTCCGGCTAACAGATTAAATGCGTGACACGAGATGTAAAATACATTCCAATATATTCCTGTTAAGAGATGTATTTGTATAATTTACTGATATTGCCTGACTTCCTCGGAGAACTGATCATATTTCCTGACATTTCCTGTCTAGACATCTGATACGAATGAGCAGAATACTGATGCTGAAAACAAAGCACGCATCTGAAAAGATATGTTTTTCCAGAAAAACAATAAGATGGGTTTTAATAATCTGGAGATGAACAGAAGAAATATATATGTGTGTGTGTGTGTGTGTGTGTGTGTGTGTGTGTGTGTGTGTATATATATATATGACTATTTAATCCTTTTAAAAAAAAGGAAGAAAAGAGAAACACCAAAATTAACTTAAATGGTTTCTCCAAAGCAGCAATATATTCCTGTTTGGTTTCCACTTTGCTTTGGAGAAGCAATAAAAATAATGCAATAAATGTGAGAAACAAGCAGTAAAATTCAGTTTTATATATTCCTGTAAAGAGATCTGTACAATTCCATAATATTCCCTGACTTCCAAACGAATTTAACAGTATTTTCTGACTTCCTCTATTTGGAATACACTTCTCTCTGACCAGTAGGAACCACAGTTCACTCTCTCTAAAAACCAACACACTGCAGTTTTGGCTGCAATTGACTGCATATGGACTTCTCTAAGTCCTACATTTGTACCTTTGTGTTATTTCTATTTATTAAGGTCTGCATGTATCATATTGAAATTTATTTATCTTATTACTCTGGCAAAATGACTCCAAACACATTTTTATTTTACAGCAACAGCCTGGGGGAGAAACTGCAGCAAGAGAGAGAGAGAAGGTTGTAAAATAAATCACAAACTAATTCACAGCTTAGCCCGGAGAGAGCAGTAACAATATGAAGACAAACTGGGAAAAAAACAAAGTCGAGAACAGAGAGGACGAGGGAGGGTGGGAGTACGGTTTCTGCCGGGAAGCTGTTTTCATTTGAGAACAGGGAGAAATATTAGCGCACACTGGGACACTGAGCTCCGCTGTCCGTGTTGACACAAAGCTGTGAATGTGGAGCCTGTCTGTGGGGAGGAAAGGCTGAAAAAAAGACAAACAAAGAGGGAATTCTGCTCCGTCACTTCATCAGCTCCTTCTAGCTCACATCATTTGAAAAGTATACAGAGAGACTTGAGAGGCAGATACAGACAGGGAAAGAGACATTTGGATCCCTATCCTGTACAAGGCACCACCACTGCTCAAATTAGTTCCATGACTGTGTACATTTCCAATTTAGGATGCAAATATAGGACTTTTGAGCAGGTCCAGATGCTGTAGCCACAGCCAAAACTGCAGTATGTGGATTGCACAGAAATATATCACCAGACTAACTATGTTGGCTGATATCAGCTTTAAAAGGCAATATCAGTGCTGGACTGAAAAATATTTTTACTGCCTATTTTTGCCTGATTGTGAAATTTAGCATTTATGTGACATTTTGTTAGGAGTCTGTTGCCATGCATTAAGCATGTGTCAAGTAAGCAACAGAGCAAAAATAACGTGGTCTTGTTTACAAAACATTTAATTATCTTAGGACGAGGCTGTCAGAAATGTTTTACCTGTTTTCAATCTGTTTTGTATTAAGATTCTTGAACTAAAATGAACTATACAAGTTTCATGTCAGTATCAGTCATCATTCCATCCCTAGTTCTCACTGGTTGGGGAATTTCTGGAATATCATGGAATAATGTTAAGTGTATTCCAGAGGATAAATCCTCTTGGAGGTCAGGGAATATAATGGAGTTGCCAAACATATAGTTATACAGGGATGTGTATTTTAGATATACTAGTGCATCATTTATTTTACAACTTGTTCCTTATAATTATTGCATTTGATAGTGTATTTAAGTTTTCTTCACAGAAAAGCATAAGTGTAGTGGCTTCCAAACTGTAATATAGTGCTACTTTGTTGGGAAAAATCATGTAACTGTATTTCTGTGCTTCTCTTTTCTTCATTGAATTGAAAGAGTATGTGGTCATACATGAGCTGAGTGGGTGAATTATCACTGTGTGCTTGCAAGGTGCATGTATCCACTGGGAATTAAACAAATCAAAATACAAAGCTTTGAAAAAGCTGTGATTGTTTGTGTAATTGCCCTGCTAATAGAGGGTTTGTGCTGAACCCGAATTGCGGTCCTGTGAGGCATTTTGGGACAAAAGCTTCCGCCAACAGGCTCACATTCCAACAAAAGGCATATAAATTCCAGTCCTCTCGTCAGCCTTGCTCCCTTTCAACCCCTTCTGTTCTTGAGAGATTCAACTGGAGCGATAAATTCACAATCTGACTGTTTGGCAGTGCCTGTTGCAACAGCCCCTCCTCCTGCCTCCTTTACTGCTAAATCAGCAAATTCCTCTGCTAATTCCTCTGCAAATCTGTTAGATGTAAAGCTACTATTCAAGATTGTCTGAAATCAACTACCGGACATTGCAAATGGGTTTCTCCCAAACAGTTTTAACTTGTAAGTGGGAGAGTGAAAGCAGATGCAGCTGCACAGACAAAATAGGGTCAGCGTCGCCCCAAAGGCTATGGGACTGTCCTGCTTTCCTCTGTTTCAACTCACAAAGAAGAAATCATGGGTGCTGTAATAATACCCCGGGAGGGCTGGATGGCCTGATAGATAATGGACGCAACAAGAAGGCCTTGGTCTGTGGAGACGAGACATGGTGACATAATTACAAACACACTCAGAGTGACCTCATCTGTCTTGTCTTGCCACAAATACAAACATGTCATGCTCCATTTCAGGAGGGTGACGCTGACTGGAAAGGCTGACTGGAGCAGGAGGCAAATAAAATGCCTTAATAAACGTGTCAGTGTGTCATTTTGACTGTGTTCGCAGAGGAGTGATGGTGGTTTGTGTGTATGTGTATGTGTGTGTGTATCACTGACTGCATTTACATGGACCCTAATAATCCACTAATAATGACAATAACATCTTGATCAGAGTAAAAATGACTCATGTTGCTGCTTTAATCAGAAAAAAACAACCCATTCGGAGGGAGAGGGGTCATATAAACCTTTGATAATCGGTTCAATAGGAAAATAATAGCACCTAAAAGCCATGTAAACACTTCATCAACTGAATATCGAATTGAGTTGGAATATTTTTAGTCTTTCTGCACGTTTATCCACATGGGGGGATTGTAAGCGACAAGCGACATGATGAGGTTTTCAGAAGTTTAAGACCAGCCAACTTTGTTACAACTACTTCCATCTCCATTCTATCATCCACTGACTCCTGGTCTTCGGGGGAGGAAGGGGCATCGAGTGTACCGTGTTTGATAAGCTATAAAGCTCCTCTTGCACTCAAGTTCCTCTTTCTCATTATAGCAGGATGAGTACGTTCTTCTGAGACTGCTGCTAATTAATTGGAATAGAAGAAATGTGAACATTGCTCCCAGTGCACAGTGTGTGTCCATCTTTGAAAAGCCAGCAGCAAAGAAAACAGCAGAGCTGATCTGTGCACGTCAAAGAAGCTAGACTCTGCTGAGATGCTTTGGGCAATGCAAACGAACAACTTATCAGATCACTTTATTTAACATGCTGCGTCTAGTGTGGCAACAGTGTTCAGGGAGGTTTGTTTGCGCCTATATATGTGCAATGTGAAGATTTGTAAATCCCTGCAGGTAAATTCTCTGTTTGCTTGCCCTGTCAAAAGAGGTCAGAGGTCAGATGTGACGTCAGGGCCAGCTACATCTCAGCAATCATGGAGCTGGCAGGGATTCACCTGGTCAATGACACAGTGTTTTTTTCATAAAACTAGGTCACCCTACTGTACATTTGTGTGTGTTTGTGTGTGTGTGTGTGTGTGTGTGTGTGTGTGTGTGTGTGTTTCTCTCACCGCTGTGGAAAGCCTGGAGGCCAGTGTCATCTCTAGGTTTCCCTTCAGGCCCAGCAGGGCAGGAACCAGAATGAAGATCTCTGTGATGTACCTGAAGGCCTCCCAGTGCTGTGGGAGACACACACAGACGTCTTTTAGCACATCTGGCCCTTAAGGCCACATTGCTTCAGTTTACATTCAAACACAAATGCTGCGTTCAGGTTCAGATAAGGGAAGTTCCACTGAACTGCCACCTGGGAATTTCATTTGCATGAGCTGATCTGAATGTTCAGCTTAAACCAAAAGTGCTGAGTTTGTGAATCCTGTCTCTAACTCAGTGTGGGTTGTAGAATGTTTAAAGCTACAGTATGCAACTTTTCACATTAAAATAGCAACAAATACTCTGGAAATACTATACATATTCATCTGTGCTTCTCTTGGTCCCTGTGAATTCATGCATAAATGCCCCCCATTTGTTTTGAACTGGCTTCTCAGTGATGTTCTGGACATTTTCGGTGGTACACCATTAGCTGTGGCTGGTTTGGTGTGGCCGCTGTGCTGGGAAGTCATGCAACAACAACAACGACAGAAAGCAGCAATCAACTATGGAACAGCAAAGCCTAATCTGTGGCAGACAAGCCCTGTTCAAAAACCTGGCAAGAATCAGCACCGTTTCTTTTATTGCCATTTTCACCATCCGCCTTTTCAACGCTTGCATGGGTTTACGGTTGTCAGTTGCCTTGGCCTCAGGCTACACATCTACAACCTCATCACTCTGAGTGATATTATATCGATACGGTGATATGATGCTTGACGTGGGCTGAGATTTTGGAAATTGAAGTATGATACAGCACAAGTGTTTCCTGGTTTTGAAGGCTGCCTTACAGTAAAGGGATACAAGTATCTCTACTGGCTCAGTCATCATATCCACATTACTATGTTTAGCAAAACTCTCTTGTGTGTAAGTGTCACAAAAGCATCGATAGACATCCCTTTAGCATCATCACTACTGATAGAGATTTTCTTAAAAAATAATGAGATATTCTATTTTATCAATATCTCTCAGCCCTACAACAAATACACTTTCAGCATACAGGCAAATAAAAAGCAGACTTTAGCATTAAATGCAGAGGTTGTCTTACCTGCACTATATCAAGCACCATGCCAGCTGACACTGTGCCAAACCCAGCCAGCAGGAAAGGCACCAGGATCTGCAGCGCCATGGCCCACGGCGACTCCTTGGGCATATTCCGGGCATCAGATCCCTGCTTTTCCTCTTCATCTTCCTCCTCCTCCTCATCTGCCTCCTCTCCGGAGAGGCTCCCCTTGGGTAGCATGGGCTCCGTCTCAGAATAGGACCCATCGCCGCAATCAGATAAAGTCACTGAGGACCGAGCGGTGCGGTCCAGGTGCCGCCGGCCCTCTGTGTGAGATGTTTCAGGCCGGTAGCCGTTCTGGTGCGGCAAGACCTCGGGTTTGGCCCCTAGGTCAACCATGGCCAGCCGCTCCTCCTGCAGCTTGGTGTACCCAGTGGGAACCATGGTCTGGAACAGAGAGGTGACCCGTCCAGAGGAGAGAGGCTTCAGGGAGAGAGCGCCCCACCCTGCACCCACTCCGCTCATACGCACCGTCAGGCTAGAGCCCAGGGACTCCCCTATAGCGCCCCCCAGTGTCTGGATGTTCATGTTGTGTTCTGGGGCCAACGAGTCTCATTTCCTGACATCCACTATCGGGCCGGTGTTAATATGGAGCTCAGTAAAAGTACTTACACTGGCTCAGCAGAAACATCCATGTTGAGAATTAGGTTCAGGATTTTGTCCGTCTAGAGAGAGCCAAGAGAGGAGAGAGAAATCCACCTTAAAGCAGAATATTAACTGATACTCTGTTGAGCTTAGACAGCTGAGCCAAACCTTAGAAACAGGAGCCAACAACCTGCCAAAACAAAAGTTGCATCACTGCCTAATGAGTGAAAGAGTGGCTGAGGGAGTTCATGCATTTTTTTTTACCATAAACTTACTGTTAAAAGCTTTTAAAAGTTAACATCGTTGTCTTTGTTTGTCTCCAATGATGTCTCTAATGTCCTAGCAACGACAGGATTTTGTGTCATGTAAGCATACAGGAAACCCATGGTTTTCTGTTCATGCAAGAACAGACAATCAAAAATCATATTAGCAAAACAAAGAAATAATGTTTACAGATGTTTTTCCGCTGTTTTTTTTCTGAAGCAACCCCAGCAAATCAACACCTATAGCAAAGGCTGCACATCCACTATCTGTATCTCACTCTGCTGCCAGCCAAAGTGAATTTCTCCGGATGATATTAAGGCGCAAAAACAGGTACAATTTGAAGAGCACAGCTGTCTGAAGTAAACAAGCATTATTAGGTGGGTTTCTGGTTGGTAGACGTGCCAAAGAAGTAGATGAACTCATGTTATAAAATCATTTAGAAATGTGGTGAGGGGTATACCCATTTCAACGTTCAAGTTGTATTTGTTCAACTGATATCTGGCAATGCTGACAGAAATCTTTAAGATACGACATTAAGAGTGTACTTCACAATTAATAACAGCAAAGTGATGATGGAGATGGGGGTGGGGCAATTTTTTTTTTTTTTTCTGAAAACACGACTGTGTTTTCATTATACTTTTATTTGTTTTACCAGTGTTTAAGCCACATTTCATAGTTAATCCCTCTTTCAGATTTATTGCTACATGACAGCCTAGGCCTTTAAATCATCTGTCTGTTAGTCCCGGATTAAACGTTACAACGTTTTTGCCTCAACACTGTGTTAAGTGGTTATCCGTTCAAACGTGTGACAAAGAATCATAGGTTTTCTAACGGCTCAACAGCTAAAACCGTAAACATTTCACAGTTATTTTCCCAACTCCAGCGGTAACGGTAATAGGTGGGCTAACACACTACGCTAGCTAGCTGTGTAGAAAAACCAAAACAGTGGGAAGCTCGTCTCTCCACTGCTTTGCGCGTGGAACAGAGAAAAAAACAGTTGAACAAAAAACCGTCAGTGGCGGAAAAGCATATAAGTCGATTGGAAATGACTCAATTTGCTAGAATCTATTGGGAATTTTCTTTTTATTCACCTTACCTTTCGTCTTAACCGGGATATTTCATCCAAGGATAGGGATGCGGATCTTTGCTGACAGCCTGGCACGCAGCCAAACCGTCGCGTCAGAGCAAAAAGTACAGCCAAAGATTGTCTATGTGAAAAAGATGAGCCACTCAATAGTGGGGGAAAAAATCCTAAAAGCGTGCAATTAACCGAGAAATGTAGAGCAATATTTTCACTTTGAATATAAAATGAATGTTAAATGTTGGGAAAAATAAATAAATAAATAAATAAATATATCTATATATCTATATATCTATATCTATATCTATAGATAGATAGATAGATAGATAGATAGATAGATATAGATATAGATAGATATAGATATATAGACATATATGATATTCTAATGCTGATTTACTGTACAAACCGTTCATCTGTTCAAGCATTTCTATAAGGCGAAAAAAGGAAGTTTATTGGTCATTATACAACAGGTTGTATAATGACATTAAAATGTGGTTCCCTCTTGATTGATTAATTGATTGTATAAAAAAATAAGATTATTAAACACGGAGGAGTGCAGATGGTGCATTAAGTAGTCTCACAGCCTGAGGGAAGAATGTCAGGTAGTAGGCTATAATATATATTAAGTTCATGCATTATTTAATTTGAGTAAGGGCCATCATAAACATAGCTGGAATAATATGCTTTTTTGGATAAATGAAATTAAAAGATGCGAGACTCCCGATGACTACAGGATTAATTGATGACAGAAATGGAAACGAGTAAGACATCTCGCTTCACTGCGATGCTTTCTGGTCAGAACAAAAAGTGCCACACATATTTTGGTTGCAGTGCGCAGGCGCAGAGCACACCTTGTACATCTTGGCATTGGCTCAAATCACAGCCAAGTTCTCTCTCCTTGCATTTTACATCCACTGGACTCGTTATTTTCCTTTCAGTGACTTTATAACCATATGATAATGTTATTTACCCCCCAAAAATGACTCAAACATTCACAATAACTGTCTCTTAAAACCCAAACACAAGCAATAAACAAAACAGCAACCCAGGAGTACATCTGAATTTGAGCCAACTTTACAACGCTGAGCCATGTGAATCAACTCCTCCAAAACAGCAGGGGGCGCCACATTAACAAAAAAACACACTGAAACGTGTATTTTTGTCAACCTTTCAACCGGAAGCAGCTGTCACAGTAACACACATGTCCGATTTGAAAACAGAAAGACTGAAATTCAGCTGCGAAATGGAAATAAACAGCAAGAAAACGGCATCGCAGGAGCTGCTGTCATGCGGCAGCGGAGGAGGTTCGGATGATTTATAAAACTCGGATAAAATTCGCTGTACTTGGCGGTTATATGTGCATTTTCTTCTTGGTTAACTGAGGTGTAATATGTGCATTTGGTTTTGTCGCAGGTCTCCACGATAAGCTTCTCCTCAAGCCCAAGGCCGGCAGGTCTCTGCAGACGGAGAGAGTCCCGAGAAGCAGCGGTGAGGCCACAGTGCCATTATACTGCAAGCCTCCCTGACCCACAGCCAGTGTCTGTATTTACTATCTGACGGAATGTAAAGCACAAATCAACCATGCACTGATGCACTGGATTATCATAAACATCGTCGCAAATTATGTAAAAGTCATAAAATGTTAAGAACTAGTCGTACAGGACTTTGGAAAGTTTTAAAATGTAATTGAATTCTTCGACAAGTCCTGAGGTTTTAGGGATACTGAGATTATACAGTAGTGCAGTCATGGGGGAGTTTTATCCACTTTAAAATGCCATTTAGCTACTAGGCTTATAGGTCAAAATTGTACCACAAATGTCACAGGATTATCTACTGTAACGTGATATTACAGTCACTTAGAAATTAATTCCATTGTTTTCATCAATTCCATTTCTATGTATAGGACCTTTTAAACACCACACGTACAATAAAGCCACTTTAAATTCACTTTTAGTACCAGATGCAGGGCAGTTCAGTTATTTTTTTTATTTTTATTCTGTTCTTTCTATTCTGTTCTGTTGTCAGTCATGTATTTTTCTCTAAGAAAGGTTATGGTCATATTCTTGAATGTTTGGGAGGCTGCAGAAGGCCGATGAAGAGAGCCTGAACATATTTATTTAATGTTGGATATATTTGTGTGAACTTTAAACACTGTTATATTAAGTTTCTTTATTGTTGCTGGTGTATGTTTTGTGTGCATTGTAACTGAATGTGGGGGCAGATGTTGGAGTTGGTGAGTGTCTGAGGTGATTTCAGTTCGTCCCTCCTCACGTCTCGCTAAAGAGCACCAAAAGTCATCAGCAGTGTCCCTCTGCCTGTCCTGTACCTCACCATCTGTGTCTGTGCGGCAGTATCTTTGAGTTACGCTTCATAATGTGTCATTTGTTTTTCCGCCTGCCAGTGCTGGACCGGCTGCAGAGCTTCCTGCCCCAGATGGCCGAGGCCAACGAGAAGCTGAAGCAGCAGATGGATGAGCTCCCCGCTGAACACTTTGACATAGAGAGCGTGGAGGAGGCGGAGAAGGTCATAGAGATGGTGAGTCTGCTGCAGCGAGCGTCCAGCTGCGGGGAACACAGAGGTGTCTCATCGATGAAATATTATGTTCCCCTGCAAAAATAAACAACAGGAGGCGCCTGCGGAGACAAACTGCACGAGTGACATTGAGAGATGACGTTTATCGGCTCTCCTCGTCCCAACAGAAGTGTTATGGGGACACAGGGGAGCCGTGTGTTGTTAAGCAGCATCGAATGGATTTTTTTAAGTATGAAACCTCAGTCATGACCAGGATCTGAAATGAACACCCACCAGGCACCAAATAGCAGCACCATTTGTCTTTGTCAGTAAGGGTCACCAGCCTCAATGACATCGGAACAAAAACATCTGAAGGCTTCAGTTTTGTTTGTTGTTCCCAAGCCCTGTCTTAGCCAATCAGAGGAAAGGAAGTAAAAAGTGGTACCACTTTACAATAAGACGGTCCTTGAGGTGGTGTGGCTCAGGAGGTAGAGCGGTCATCTGGTAATTGGAAGGATCCTGGTTTGATTCCCCAGCTCCTCTAGAGAGATTGCCGAAGTGTCCTTGAGTGAGACACTGAACCCCTAACTGCTCCTGATGAACAGTTTGGCACTTACATGGCATGAATGTGTGTCTGTGAACGTGTGAATGCGAGGCAGGCACTGTAAAGTGCTTTGAGTGGTCAGTAGACTAGAAAAGCGCTATAGAAATGCTATAGAAATATAGTCCATTTACTCATATACAGGGTTTATGGATGCTTTATGATCAGGTTGTTAATTATGTTGTAAACACTTCACACGTCATTAATAAATGATTATAAACAAGTTATAACACTGTTTTCATACATCGATGCAGGCTCACTATTTGGCAAGATCGAGTAAAGTAAGCTAAGCAGCGTGCAAGATCTGAGGTTTAACAGAATAGATGCAGTTGCAGCAGTAATTTGATCTTGCCAAATAGTGAGCCTGCATCGATCTGCACAACGTGTGGTTTCAGAGATGCTTTGAATGAAATTAAAGAGGCGACAAGGTGAAGTTGGGGACAGGGGAGGAGCTTATTTGGGCCAATACAGAAATTTATTAAGGCTAAAACCAGGAGATAACAGCAGGCGGCTGTAAATCGTATGGTGGAAAGAAGACTTACAGTGATGACTCTCGCATTGCAGTGGGTCATTGTTGCTTAAGAATATATGTAATATTGCCTAAGGTAGTTATTAATTTCAAACTTAATGTCAAAATTTGCAGTTTATAATATATTGTAGTCGAGACTTATAGTGCATCTGGTACTAAGTAGAGAGTTTACAGTCATGACCTTTAGCATTTGGCAAAAAGAAAAAGTAGTTTATTGTGTTTGGCAGTGTAGGTCATGGCCAAAATAAAGTTCCTTTTAGTTATCGTGATATTAATCTGTGGTAGGATTTGGTTGGTTGTTTGACGTTGTTTTCGTCTCTTGTCTTCAGGACGTAGCCCTGGTGGAGCTCAGCGGCTCTGACAGCGACTCAGAAGAGGAGACATCATCATCATCATCGTCAGAGGAGGAAGAGGAGGACGGCGAGGTCACAGAGGAGAACCTGAAACTTCCCGGGGACAAAAAGAAGAGGAAAGCCAACATCCAAGTCCTGGAGCAACAGGGGGAATAACCGGTGCCTGCAGCTCGTTTTAAAGATGTCTTGGGCGTTTTTTTTGCCCTGTGAAGCGATGTGGGTTAAACTCTCCCCAATGACACTTTCACTTCCTCACATGAGGTAAAGCTCCTCTGCGTCCTCAATGAAGGGATTATGAACCTGCAACATGGACTGCACCGTGTGTTATGAGCACAGAGGACATCAGTGCACTCAGAGCTCCTGTGTGGAGAGACACCGGCCTTCCTGATCCCTATGGGAACACAAAACCTGTATTTTGTACTCATTGTCTTGCAAAAAAGTGCCTTTTGTGTTTTTCAGAGTCAGGGTGGAGATGTCGCGTCTGTAAGGTGTTTCTCAGTCCCCTGTTCATTCAGTCGCCCTCTGACTTTTCATTTTCATTCAGACTGTTTAAGCATGAACTCTGTCTGCAGGTATCATGCTGAAGGAGTTGCTTCTATATTCTGATTTATCAGTGTGATTACGGAAACGCATCATGTCAGCATCATGTAATATGGCCCAGCCATGATTTGTATGGGGCCAGATATAGCTTATAATTTACTTTTTACAACACACATTTGTTGTTTCACGAGGAGAACCTGCTCTCTGATCCAGTCTGTGTAGATACGGTTGCATCCTATAGGAAAGCTTAGTTTGTGTGCATCATAAATAATGCATCCCAGTTTTGGTAGAAATCTGAATTTGAAGGCAAATACGATGCCAGCTTCTTTTCACTTGGCAGCTCCACCTCAGCAGATTTTGGGGAGATGTCTCACCATAAAACAGGAGCAGATGCACAATATTAGTTTTGTGTAACTTGACATCAATTGGCTGATGATTTGTTTGCATAACTGGTGACATAGCAGCTGTTTGCTTGTGTCACATGGTTGACTAATAGTAACACAGGATTTCAGCGTCAGTGTTTTTCACCCGTTGACAACGATTTAAAAAAAAAAAAAAAATTCTCACATCTTCAGCAGCCATGCTAAATAGTTGTCGTCAGTTAGTCAGTGAGCACGTATCAAGTGAAAAACCCCTGCATTTGCTCAATTTTCTAAATTTAGTAGTTCTAAAATTAATATTTTGAGAGATGTTGGCTGTTATTCAAATTACCTTGAGCTCTGCTAACTGCTCATGAGACTTCATCATTGCTTTTGACAATGATTGATCAATTACTTGAAAAAAAATATTGTATTGATTAACCCATAATGAAAATAATCATTATTAGAGACTATGCAGACTATGTGGTTTCAAAGGGGAGGGCACCCCTCCTTGTTATGATGTGGTAAAGAATGATGAATGCCACTCGATTCTCAGAAGAATAAAACATAGAAATGCCTCACGAGTTCAGGACAACTCTTTTACCCCATCATAACCCAATATATAAGCGCATTTTGCTGATGTTTTTGTGCACATTTGCCATCTAAACATCAGAGGAAACACATGCGTTTAAAAGCATTGCATT
>OMLB01034122.1:0-19771 GCA_900302555.1 Myripristis jacobus
CTTCAGCGGAACATTGGTTACAACTGGATGGAAAAGACCAGCCGGTGCAAAGTGTCTGCTCTGAAATTGGCACAAGTCACTCAGGGACGGGAAGGTTGTAATCTCTCCTCACCCCGATGGAACATTGCTCAGGTAACCCAGGACCTTTAAATTATGAGACCATAACAAATCTTAACCACATCATAATTTTTAGCGCGTAAAAAATAACTTTGGGGTGCTTTATCAAATTTAAAGGTATTTAAAAATATATATCTCCAATATTCCCATAGACTTATATTTTATCACAGATTTGTGGTGATATTTGCACAGTCGCATCCTTCTGAAATGTTTAATGTGGGATTATTAGGATACAAGATTATTGTTCTTTGATAGAGCATTGAGAAATGTAGTGGGCTATGAGTTGTGTGTGTGGTTGGTAGGAAGTTAGACTGCACTTGCCTCTTGTGGTTTCTTTTTCACATTGTTTTTAATAGAAACACCAATTTACAAGACAGCCATTTATCATCCAACCCCAGAGATAATCCATTAACACACAACAGGGACACCAAGAAATGAAATAAGGTCATCTTTCAACGCAAAATGGGTGTTTCTCTCCAAGAGCCACTCATTTCCAACACCCCTCAGAAGAAAAACAAAAACAAAAGCAAAACAAGATATCAACCTACTCTGATATGTTGCACGTAAAGCATTAAACATACAAATCACAATGAAAAACATTATTGCATAAAGAAAATAGACACATTCTCCTGCAAATGGTGGTGAACTTTACCCCTGTTACACATTTCTCATCAATGTCTCTTTCTCCCATTTGATATCACCAGAGTTTTGGCTGAAGTGGAGACTTTAATTTATGGTGTTGGACTAATTGCATGCTTGTGCAAAAACAAGAAGTTCTTGCAGGATTATTTGCTTTGGGCGTGGAGGAGCTCATGCTCTACAGAATCAAATGTTGTCCTCAAGAAAAAAGAGGTACAAGTCCTTTCACTTTATTTCATTTTTTTCCTGACCTGCATTTAGGGGTTAGGTAGGGTTCTTTCTAGATCTCATCTGTTACATAATAGTGATTACCTTTACTTGTTCAAAAGCATCTATCAAATGATTAATGTTCTGACAACAGCTACAAGCCTTCACTGTTTTCACAATCAAGGTCCTGTGATCTTGGATCATGTAAAACAAAGCAAAACAAAACAAAAAAAACTGTTACTCTGTGCTAAAGGTTTGAAGTGAAAGTGATTTTGTAACTTGTTAGAAAGAAAGCTTTGGACCTGTGAAGATTCTGTGTCACTGCCAATGCTTCCTGTGTGAGTGACAACATATTGCCAAAATATCTAACATTGTTTGGATAGGACATGAGTTTTGAATGAGCAAACATTTGGAAAGGGATGTCCTGTCATACCTGAAAGCCCACGAGGCTGCGGACAGTCAAATGATCACTCGAATAGATCCATAAACAAATGCCACACATGAAAAGGGCTACAGCTGACTTATTATTATTATTATTATTATTTTTTTAACGTTAGCAAGCACACTATAGCTACCACTTAGGTCTGAATCTTGGCAACTGTTGTCCATTTTCACAGCTCATTGACTGTAGTGGAAATGTGACTTTTTTTTTTTTTTTTTTTTATCAGTCTAACCTTTTCCCAAAACATCAAACCCATAGAAAGTAAGTAGGCTTTTTCTTCAGGGTAGTGACACAGTGTAATAACATTTGTCCTTGTACTTTTTGTCCTTGTGGCTTGTGTTATGTCTATGGATGTACTGTGGAATTTCTGTGCTAATGTCATAAAGATGTGCAATTATTGAACTTTGCCATTTCTGAATTTCAATGAGTGCATGATGCTATCAAATCAAAACTTGCATTAAATCTTAAAAGAAGTAAGTTTTTTTTTTGCCATGTGGCTCTTGTGGGCCATGAATTATTGATACGTTATTAATTGGGTGGCATTTCAGTATTTGATCAAATCTACAAACAAATCATAAAATGTTCAATTGATGTTGAGTTTCAGTCATCAAATTATTTTGAAAAGGAAAATCAGTGAAATGTCTTTGAAGAGTCTGAGGGTCTTTGAAGGTTGCAAAACACTTCCTGACATGTGAGCATGTTGTTGTTCTGCTGTATCTGCTTTCAAGTGCTGGCTGATGTCCTGCAGATATGACTGGCATGAACAGCAGAACAACCAGACCCTGAAGTCAGTTTGTTCCAAAGGGGCCCACACAATCGTAAATCAATGACTGATTAGCACACACGTGTTTGAAGTTCACTTTAATTATAATTTAGCATACAAAATATTCACCAAAAAAGATACTCTCTCTGAGGGAGAGCAACAGAGCCAAGGCCAGGCATTAGTTGAAATGGTTGCACACATTTCTGATGACATGGGAAAATCTGGGTTGTGTGTTATCCATTTTGATACAAAACAGCCTAAAGTTTATACAGTAATTCGATGGAATGCAGCTTTTTGCCCTTTGAACAGACTGTAACAAACACGCTGCATAGAAAATCTCCCCAAAACATGCGTAGCAAAATGTTCAAGTTTTCAATTTAATTCTCAAGCACAACAAAAGAAAAAAGGAAAGAGAAAAGAAAAACAAAACAAAACAGTGAACCACCACCATCACAACTTGTCGGTAATTTGTGAGATCAACAGAAACCAATGCTATGCAACAAGACGGAAGAAATTATCCTGAAATTATAGTGAGAGCATGAACTTAATGCTCTAAGATTTACTGTACAGGCTACTCTAAAGGCTTGACAAAGTGCAAATAAAGGTCAGTCTTATTTGAGCTGTCATCAGATAGTAAACCATGAGATCAGTTTCAAATTTGACTTACGAAGAATATTGCAGCAATTTGTGAGCAATCTTCCCACTGTGGTATGTGCTGAGTGTATTGCTACATAACTGCCAATCTTCTGCAGGAACCCCAGAAGGACAAGCTCACAAAGGTGGTCAAACACTTCCACTGCATCTCGTTTCGTAAACTATTTCCACATTGTTCCCTGTCCACACACTGAATCCAAATGCTGTTTCTCAACACTGTAGCGTATCGAGAATTGTGAAACGGAGTAGTTTAGTCATTTATCAAATACTATAATTCTCCCCAACAAGAAAGACTGGAGTGTGGGGTCCCAAAAAATATGCTACTTATTAGGGACAAATAGTAGATCCCACCTTGCCAGGAATGTATGCTAAAGACTCTGCTGGGTGCTGGAGTTGGCTTCTTGAAAAGAAAAACATTCAGAAAAAACATTCCAAAACAGTCTGGGGAAGGATTAACCCAACTATGGGAGAGCACGACAGTCAAAAATGTGACAAAGAAATGAATTGAGTTAGGGGAAAAAACTTAAATTGTATTGATTTTTGGAAGGATGTGATCCAACGAGGGTTCTGAGCAAGGTTAGGCTTTCCAGAGGTATTCCAGCAGGAGAGGAAAGGGGAGAAAAAGGAGAGAAGAGAGGAGAAAACAAGAGAGCAACAAGAAAAACTCAACAGCAAATACCATCTGAATGATAAGTAAACAAATGTGTTTGATGCCCTAAGCGAAGTAGGTTTTGAGTGCCACCCACATACAGCAGCAAAAAGATTACTGAACAGTCCCAATATGTCACTTATATCATGCTGCCACCTAGTGGTAGAATTGTGCAAATACACCCAGCTGCAGCGGCATTTGCATGTACCTAAACCAGGGTTAGGCAACCATGGAGGGCATGGAGAGTCCACAGGTTTTCAGTTCCAGCCAAAGGCCACAGGTGTTGATTTCACCGATTAACCTTCAACCAGAGATGAAGAACCAGCCAGCAGAATGAGCTGCTGTAGTCTTTGGTTTCCATGAAAACCTGCAGTCTCTTGTCTGCTCTGTGGCACACGGTAGCCCTTCACTTGCCCAGTCCTGCTGTGAGAAACAAAGGTGGGTGAATTTATGGAGCACATTACCCTTGTAATCACTGCATTAAGCAAGCCATAAATAAATAATGATGGGCCATGGACAGATGCAGTGCAGAGTGTGAGTTTTTTCCTCTTTTGTGTTGCCACCCTATTATTTAGTCTGTAGTTGCCACCTTAGATCCTCATGCAAAAGGATGAGAGCATATCATGTAACAGTCTTTGCAGTTGATCTCCATTTTATCTACATTCAACTACATTATAGTTTATACCATTTTAACTATACTACAAGTTGGTTTGTTTTAATAGCTTTTTGCATTGGTACTGAAACACAGCACAGGCTCCTTTTCTTGCACCCACTGGGTCAATAACATAACAGGGAATGCTTGGTGAGTCAATTTTAAACATTACAATTTTTCTGATTTTACAAGTTAAGGATGTACCATCTTGTTATGGTGCTCTCAGGCACTTAGTCAGGTTAACTTTACCCTGACTGGCCTGAAGATATCGCTGCAATCCTTCTGCCTTTATTCAGATCTGGAGGCAAGAGTCTTACAAGCAAGTACTGCCAATGTGAAAATTTGGAGGATGTCAGATTTAAGCGTAATGTTTGAGAACTACAGTTATTCTAATCTATGCATTTCAGTGCAGTTGAACTGATGAATGTCTATGAAGTTTCTAATAAGCTGATTTAAATCCTGATGTAATGGCTCCCTCTGTGAGCTTTTACAAAACAACAAAAGACATTCAGGGGGTGTCAGTCGATGTTAAAACCAACATAGATCAAATTAAAAAGTTCTTTTTTCTGAAATTTGTTCTGTGCGTGCTGAAGACAGCAAAGGGACACACCACAAGGACAAATAACAATATTAATGTTTACAGAGAACCATTGATCATAAAATTCCATCCTTGTTTTGATGTTACTAGCCAACCATGTCATTATACATGGTCAATACAAAAAGTTGTTTGAGAATGTCATACTAGGGATGGCAACATCTGCACCAAAATTGTTACAGTAATATCAAACCATGGCCAAACAAATGTTAAGGTATTTTTTGGCATAGTGAAAAAAAAAAAAAATTTTTTTTTACATTTATTCAAATTCAGTGCATAACAGCCGTCTCTCAATGTACAATCCAGAAGACAAAAGTTAAGACAAACCACAATCCTCTGTAAATTCAACAGAAGATTATCCTCAACCTGCAGGATGCTGACCAGAGTCAGAGGTCAACACCGCTGCTATGGAAAACTGTTCCCATTTTACTAAATGCCCAATTCCCAGTGATTGAGCTACTGTCCATTCTCAGTTTGCAAACTGGAAATGGCAGAATCCACCTTGATAACATCCATCAAAGAGAGAAAGCTGGAAGTCCTCTCCTCAGTTCACAGCACACCGTCGTCAGGTGAGTTGTCTTCGCCGCCATCGCCCTGAAGCTGCTTGTACTTTCTTTTGAAAAAGCCAAACTAGAAAGTGAACAGATAATGTTCATGTAATCAGTTCTTGTATGAATGAAAAAAAACTTCAAATGTTTAAGTGCTGCTCTAACTTTGACTTGAAATGGCTTTAATATGTACATGATGGAAGGAATGGGACTCAGCACCAAGTTACTTGACTTAACTTAAAGGTACACGCCTTGATTTTGGTTATATGGAACAATAGCGCCTCCAGGATGCACATTTTCTGCCCAAACAAGGTTTTGTAACTGTAACTGAGGTAGGAAAGAGCAAAGACAACCGATAGGGGTGCTTGTTCTTGATTTCAAAACCAAAACAACATTTTTGTACTGTTTGCCTCACACATAAGGGCCCTCTGGATGAAAATCAAGGTGTGTGCCTTTAATTAACGTCTAAAAACCCAGCTCTTTAGGGAACACCTTCTCACCTAATGGATTGTGTTATCCCCATATAATCATAAAAATAAAAATCTACCTCTATGCTTTCTTCTTCCCTCGATTCATTTTATGCACTGTCTTGCACTCCCTTCTGGCACCTGTGCCCTTTGGACCAGAACCAGAGCTTTATGGCATTGGATGCCATTGTTCCCTCCTGAATACTCCTTGCGGTGTATAAAAATCTCATATGTTCATCACTTTGGATAAAAGCGTCTGCCAAATGTGTATTGCAATTGTACTTGTGGTCTCTTACAAGGCTTTCAGACCAGCAGGTTACACGGATTGTTCCCTGAGGTGGAGTCGTGTTATTAGTTATTGGAAACGCGTGCCTTCACAGATCTCATAGTTGAGGTCCCCTTGCAGTTGCACTCAAGAAGTAAAGAAGTGCTTATAGAGTGCTTATATAGTAAATCTGTAAAGAAGCACTTCCAGTAGACTTCAAGAACACATTAAAATTGCTTATATGGCCAATCTGGGCAACCATAGTAACCATTCTGAATGGTAAAACTCCCTGCAAAAGGTCTTTATGCTACATATCAACAGACTTGCACCACAGTAATTCAGGGGTGATGGGGACATCTTGGTGGCCCAGAATGTCCAGTCTGTACCGAGTTACTGTGGGACTTGTATCCAGTCCAAGGACCGCAGCCAAGTCACCCTCCCCCAAAAAAGGACAAAACAAAACAAAACAAAACAAAACAAAACAAAACAAAACAAAACAAAACAAAACAAAACAAAACAAAACAAAACAAAACAAAACAAAACAAAACAAAACAAAACAAAACAAAACAAAACAAAACAAAACAAAAAGAAGAAGGGTCCAGAGGCAGGCCAAATATCTCAGAAACCTCTGGGAACACCTGGCTCACAGAGCATCGCCTCACTCTTACCCTAACCTTAACCACACCAAACCAGTGACTAACCATAACCATCTCTAATCTATGGCTAAACATAACTCTCTCTAACCAAACACTTAAACTTATCCACTTCTTAGTGCATCCTGAGGACAATGAGGTGGGCAATCAATGACGGAGGGCAGTCAGACTTTGTTAAAAAATATGGTGTTAAAAAATTAGTTAGTCTCTTTTTACAAGGCCTGACTTGAAAATAGAAACTTGGGCAAAACAATGACATTTACATTAAATTTACCTTGGCACAGCCATGGCAGGTGCAAAGAGGGTTTATGTGACATAGCTTCCACTTACTGCGCAAACTTATTAAAAACAAAAGTTATGGGCATCTTGATTAGATCATTCTGGTTATCCAGTGTGTCTGCTTTTCCTTATGCAAACCTTTAGAGAATCTGGGCCTTCTTGCTTCAATTAAACTAACTAAAAGGCAAATTTAGAGATCGACTCTGACAGTACAACATCAAGCTGCACATTTTTGTGACAGGACAGATCAGTCAAATGTTCATATCGACAAATACTGATCGAGCAGCCCTCAACTATGGACATAACTACCTACAAATCCTTAAAATACTTTTTACTCTAGTCTAAGTTGATTTTCCCTCTAATATCGATGGATGCTCACCTTCCACAGCAGTCCGACAGCCAGCGCCAGCAGCAGCAGCCCTCCTATTATGCTGCCCACTATCACCCCGACTGGCACATCCGCCGTCTCTCCAGGCTTACTGACTGTCACCACCACCTGAGGGGCAGGAGGGGACGAGAGGTTGTACTGTTATACTGCGGCCTGGGGCATTTCACCTCTCTTGTGACATACATTATAATTCACTCTCATCATTAAAGACTGTGATTTGATTCAGTATGTCCTGCCAATGAAGGCCATCGTCAGAGTCTGTATGAACAATGATTTTGCATCAAGAGATTATTATTACAGATTTAATTTTTTCAGTGTTATATGTCTCTTCTCCCTCAGCATCTTTATATACTGGGCACTACAGCAAAATATGTTAAAATGAAATATGATCATACCGGTAACTGCTTGTGGCCAATGACAAGTAGATCAGGCTGGGAGCTCTCGATGTCAGCGCTGCAGGTCAGCTCAGTGGTCTGATAGGTGGCCTGTGTTGACCAACAAATTCATACATATTAGAGTATTGAAGCAAAAATATTAGTGAATGTGTAAAACAGTAATGAAAACAAACTACAACCTCAGGTCTATGAAAAGCACAATGCTCATAACCATTATTTGAAAACGAAGCTTATCACTGAGTATATTTACCACGGCGAATGTGCCGCCCCATATCCTCGTCGTAATGTTCACAAAGTAGTCACTCTTTAATTCAATGTCTTTGAGATTACATTTAACATAGTGGCAGTTTGCACTGTCACAGTCCTGTGAATGAAAAAAACACACAATTAGATTAGATATTAGCTAAAATGTTATATGAGCTGATGTGGAAGTAGATCCAGTTAAAAAAATTTTTTTTAAAAAAACACCCGCATGAGAATACACAATGCTGGATCCCCAGCACACGTTGAGAAAGAAAACACGGGATGAGATGAAAGTTCAAAGACTATACCAGCAGAGTAAAAAATGTATTAATGAAAAAAATAAACCACTGTATTAAGAGGATGTGGAAACTAAAAGCAGAGGAACATACTGAGACAAAGAAACAAAATGAATGGAAAACATGTGGCATGCTATAAAAGATCAAATTCTGAAATACATGCATGTTGCTGTGAGGAAAAAAAAATACCAAGGCTCATGCATAATAATAGTAACAAAATTAGAGCAGGAGACTATACTGTAAAGAAAACAAAATACGTAAATACGTAGGATGTGTATTAACAAATCTATAGAAGGCCACACATACAGTATTTAATGTGGGTAAGTATGCAGAGGAGCAATCTTTCCACTGTAGATGCCTGCTGGTGGTGGTAGAGGGAAGGTCACAGAGTCACCCAGATTGCCAGATTTCATCCTCTAGCCATCATGAAATTTCATCTCTCACAACCACCACTACCATGGTTATAACATCTTAACCTGCTGGTGGCGCTAGAGGAAAGGTCATAGAATTACTAAGCTGCCAAGTATCATCCTCTAAACCAGTGATTCTCAACCTTTTTGGTGTCAAGGACCCCCAAATTGATCCATATCTGGTAAGAGATAATCTTAGGGATCCCCATCTGATAAGATTTAGATATTTCATAACTGTCTGCACTGTAGATTGCCAGATTTACAGTGACACATAACAGTGAAATGAAAATATTGCCCATTTTTCACCAGGTTGAGAACCGCTGCTCTAATCAACATGAATGTTGTGACCAAATTTCACGATGATGCACCAAACAGACTTTGAGGTCTGCCACTCTGGCCTGAAGGACAGACATGGCGATGTACAGGCCCCAGCCAACCAGCACTGCCTTGGATATGTGCATTGCTAAGTGATGACTTCATGTTTTATTTCCTGTGCAAAAGCAGGGGAAAATATGTGAACCAGTAAGCGACTGACCAGCTTCTTTATGCCTCTGAGGCTCTCTTCAGTGAAGGACACTTTGTAGGGCTTTGTGCCAATCTTCTGCGGGTCAACCAGGCTGCTGGAGTCACAGCTTACCGAGCCTCCCTGCAGGGTGTGACAGCGTGGCTCAATTAGAAACTTTCTCCCAACACATCCCACTCCAGAAAGAAATGTTCATGCTCATCATGATACTGTATCCTCTAATATTGTAGATAAAGATACTATTCGATGCAGTGTGAGAGTCAAATGCCATTTTTTTGTTTTAAAGCAAATTTTAAAGCTCTAAGAAACAGCTGCTGGAATTTGGTGTTTAAATACTCACCTCTTGTGTGTCCAAACCGGTGACATAGAGCAGCGGATTGCCAGCTTTGGTGGTCATAGGTAGAGCTATGGTCAGGTACAGGAGGCTGACAGGGAAGTTACCTGTTGAAATCTTTAAATAAGAAAAAAAAACAACAATAAATATTCCTATAACATTTGGAATTGAATGTGGTGATGTTTCAGAGGCAGATTCAATTGCAGTACCTTCAGGGAGAAGTTAAACTCTTTCCCAATGTCATCTAGGGTTTTCACTATCGTGACCACTGGATCGGTTTTATTTGCCACAAAGTAATTGGTATTTGAATGCCTAGGACAAACAAACCATAACAAATTAATATTGCAATGCTTTTGCCATACATATAAATCTTATACTTAACAATTACTGTCAAAGATATACTGCATGAGTAAAGCCATATAAAATAAAGTTTAGGGTACAAAACAAAAACAGAGGTGCAGCGCCTGTGGGGTTCATGAATTACCTGGACATAACGACCTCGGCATCATATCTGACAGGAATGGATATGCTCACTTTGTTGTCTGCAGGTCTGTCCTCTTTACCATCACTACAAATGATTAGGTTACATTATTACATATTCAGAGTCACACATTATTGATGAGCAGAATCTTTTTTAGCATTTCCCTTTGTTTCGGTATACCTTTGTGCTTCAAAGTTCACCTCAGCTCGGTTTTGCAACTGAGCAAAGTTGTAGTCAAAATTGATCCCGAATTTCACCTGCAGAGACATAAGACGAGGCTTTGCATTACGGCAAGTGTTCAAACAACAAGATGACGTGACACCCAAGTTCACAGGAACGGACAAACAGTGTGTTTATTCTTGCACGTACCTCTTGGTCTTTTTTTAAAGCCGGGTATCCCACTTGGCAGGTAACGTGTGTTTTCTGTGTAGAGGCGCATTTGACTGTTGTGCCGTCCTTCTGTGAATTTACAGTTGAAGATAATACAGTTTTTACATGTCTGCTTGATTGATATTGCATTACAATTTAGCTCAGGGGTATCAGACTCAGATTAGGTAGTGGGCCACATTCACAGGGGCTAGGTTATTTTTTGCTAATGTCAGAATGACTTGAGGTCTAATTAATTCATCATAATTTATCTTAATTCATCATTATTTTATCAACTGCCCATAGAAAACCTCTTATTTTGCTTATTACACAAAGCTGATGATAACTGGATGCAAATATTTCAACTAAAAAATATATGTTTATTTGCTTTTTTTTTCCCCTTTCTCTCCCAACAACTTGGGAGCCGAATGAGACGAGCTCACATTGATTTAGCTGAAATTTTTTTTTTACAAGTTGTTGTTGTCTCAAAGTTTAAAGTAGTGCCCGACTGATATATCGACCTATCATAGATACATCTGTATCATATCAGTATCACCACGAAAATGAAAATGTTTTTGCAGAATATTTTTTATTCTTTATCTAAGTGGCCAACAGTTGAGATACCGAATGTTACTGGTGTTTATTTAGCTATTTATTTATTCTTTATTCTCTCAGTGTTCATTTCTAGAATTGGTTGACAATGTATGAATATTGTATAATAAAGTTATTTGTTTAAGACAGCAGCCTTCAGAGAACCTTTGCACAGTCATACCTGTACAAAAGCTTCAGCTCAAAAATTCACTGTATCAGCTGGCATATCGGTAATCAGAGAATTTTTTGCCTCTTAAAATAACATCTCAAAAATCCCATATTGGTCAAGTACTAGTTAAAAGTTGTAATTTTGCCGTCATTCACCAACCCTGATGGCAAAGACTGCTGAAACATTTTAAACTCTATGCTGTTGCACTAGGCGGTTGAAAGTAACAGTAAACACTCAGTGGCCACTTTGTCAGGCCCACCTGTACAGTCTAATGCAGCTCAATGCCACAGCTCTGCAATAAATTTTACCTTTAAGAAAGTTTATAATGTTCAATTTTTGTTGACATTGTGGAAAATGTGTAAATTTAATTCTGTGTAGGTTATTGAGGTTGTAGTTTGCAGAGGTCTTGTACTGGACTACTTTATATTGAGAGGTGTTTCCAATTTTTTGTCCTCCCTGTTTATACACAATGAGGGGGCAGAATAGTGGAAACACCTCTCAATAAAATGCAGTCCAGTACAATAACATCACTAAATATGAGCTCAATGCCAAACATAGAATTGAATGAACACCTCTGTTACTGTGACAAAAAGAAAACCTGAGTATCATAGGCATCATAAAAGTAAACTTTATAACAGAACAGTTGTACTGGATTGTGCAGGTGCAGCGAATGAAGTGGCCACTGAGTGCAGTATGTACACTTTGGTACATCACAAGTAACAAAACTATGCTGACCAGTAACTTGGTTCAAAGTGATTAGCTGCAATTTTTTGAGGAAGGTAAAATGTGTGTCAAAACATTGTTGTAAATAAAGTATTACTGTTCTACAGGGACGCCCCAGCCTACAAGTTGTATTCTCCATGTATTCTCCATTCCCCTCTCTCTCACATGAACCAACACCAGTGAGTCTTTCATTCAGGTGCTGCTACTCACAGGAGGTTTGATGGAGGCATAGAAGAGGTTGCCGGAGTGCGAGATCAGCAGCTGAGTGTTGTAAGCGTTCTCTTTGTTGTTCTTCACAGCCACTTCAAACGACAGCTCCTGGTTGTTGTTGTTGACCAGAACAGGACCTGAGCTGCAACACAAGAGTCATGCTTACTGCACTCTGCTGCACCTCACGTGTTAACCCTCTGAAACCCTGGGCTTTTATTTTGAAATGTACACATTTAACCTTCTAATCAAAATTTCTTTCAAAAGTACTTTAACCAGCACTTCTTTGGCCTATGAAGATACCCTTTTTCTTGTCTAAGAAACAACAATAATTGAAAAAAAAAATACAAAAATGCAAAAAAGGAGGTTGTTTAAATTTTTTGTTGTTTTAGGCCAAAGTAGCAATTTTACAAAAAATGTTTTTCAAATAACTAAAAGGAATTTTGCTCAGAGGGTTAAATACCACATTTCAAAATAAAAGCCCATCCATGAGATCATGAGTTTCAGATGATTTAAAGAATTTCTGCTCTTGCAATTGTAATAGCAAGAAGAACACTGCATAGTCAATATAGTCAGTTCAAAAGTACAGGCAGCAGAACAGTTCGAATAACAAAGCTGTAAAATGAAAGCTTAAGTTGATTTTATCCCTTTTTTCCCACTGCACTCAGAGGAGAGATCTACTGTAGATTATTGTTCGTACTTTTTTTTCATGACATCTGTATTCACAAGGGAAATACATTTTATTTACAACAACAAGATGGATGGACGTTAAAACATGCTGTATAAATAAGAATGAATCCTGACAAGACAGACTTGACAGTGGCTTCACTAACAGGCTGCATCACCACCACATGTTTTCTGTTTGCTCTTGCTTCACTCTGATACTCTGACATGGCAACCAAGTTTAATATCAAGGGCCACAAAAACGACAATCAAAAGCAGTTGCAAAACCATATGTCACCAAAAACGCTTGGAGAATATTTTAAGAAATGCTGTCAGGTTCTTTGCAAATGTCTTTACCATATTCTTTCATTTTTCGCTGAGCAACTCACCCAAACATTAGAAGTTGTTTTTTTTTTTTTTCCAAAGCTCTGTTGCAAAGATTGACCCACCCTTTTAATGAGCTATGCATTTGCTGTATAAACTGAAGTATTCTAATTTGTGAAGTTATTTGTGCTTGGCAGACTCATAAAAAAAGATTAAAATAGAAACATGCTGTCATGGTTGCCAGGGTGTGACATTTATTCAAGAGATTAACCAGACTGTCACGCCTAGTCTTCGCAGAATTATTTCATTTATATCAAAGGAATGTGGGCCTGCATTTACCCTATGCAATGCCTTATGATGTCTCACTGTCACCACGAAACATTTTGCATGTTAATATTATTATTACAAGTCACTACAGATATTTCACAGCTGAAGAAGGACTCTGAAACTCTCTGCTACTGAATACTATACTGCCATTTTCAAATAATGACAAACTTTGCAAAACTGATTTCACAAATGTTGAGAAACATGGTGCCTCACCTGAACCTGGTCCATCAAATGTGATTTTGTTTTAATTTCAACTTCAATTTGAATTGTGTGACCGCAGAGTCGTGTAAGCTGATCCATCCATTTTTATAGGCCTAACTGGTAATCTATTCTTCTCCTCATTATATTTGACCAAATACGTGGCGTTTGAACGGTTTGTCCCTTTGTGACAGTTGAAGAGATGATTTTGACACGGCAAGCTGAGAGCCACACGAGCAGAGTGATGAAAGAAGTCTTTGACCCGTTCAACTTCAAGTCAAGGCGCTCAGCTGGCTCGCAGCAGGAAGGTCAAAACACCCAATCAGAGGCTGCAAAGAGCAACCCATGGCTGCTTTATGAAGTGCTGCCTGTTCCTGCGCAAAACCACTGCAATTTCAGCGTTCAAAAACCCATCAAACCTACACGAGCACATTGAGTTAAGTTTTTTCATTGCCAGGAATTTCATATCTCAAATCAAACCAGCATAACTGCAGTGTTGGACAATTTAACAATGCTCTGTTTGCAAGAAGAAAAAATCAAAACAAAACACAATAACCAAATTCAGACAAGAACCACCACTAGTATCGCATTGCATGACAATAGACCAAACTAAGAATGTTACTAGTACTTCTTACTCAAAGTATATATAAAGTATTCATATACATTTTTACTAAGTATGTAAAATTCGTTTTCTTATAGGGTGACTTTTACATGTAATCAAGTATATTTTTGGATAAGTAACTGCACTCTGATTCAGGCACAATTACTCTGTGCTAAACAAAATGTTGGACCAGTATACTGTATCGCTGTATACATCCAATGTGCAATATCATATTGTGTACGTGGTACTATTCATATGTCAAAGCTACTCACCTGGGCACGTCTGATACCGTCTTCGCTGCCAGCACCAGATCACTCAGACACACCTCGTCAGAGCCACAGTCTTTGGAGAAGGGGACCTAAAATACGATGGACAGGAACAGTCACTGACAGATGAGCTTTACTCTTCAAGAATTCTGTTTTGAGTTAATGTCAGGCATTTTTATCTTATTGTTGTTTTTATTTATCATTATCATTATTTATCATTTATCATTCAACAGAAGAAGTCTGTTGTTTATTTACTTATTTAATTTAATTTAATTTTATGTTTATTATATGGTTGCTCCATTGCATGAACTTCCATCATGTTGTTGGGGAAGAAGTAGCGTCCCAGTGGGGTGTGTGTTTGTGTGTGTGTGTACATCTGAGTGCCTGTGTAACACGCTTTGCTTTTGACAGCCAGTAATCATGAAAATTGGCAGTGTGCACACTTTGTTATTTCAAATCACTGGACAAATAACAGCTACATGTTTGAAGTTATCTCCATCTGACCTGTTTCCTGTCTCACACACTTAGGAGGTCTGAATAGGTGACGAAAACTTTAACCACAAAAACCAAAGGAATCAAAACGAAACAAAAACATAAAAGTACAAGGCACAAGCCAGATCGTGTGAATCAGACTTACAAAGAACTCCCAGGAATTGGGAGAAAAGGCATCGAGGACCGGGTTTGCATCTGGATTCTGCAGGCCGATGCTGACCTTCAGACTGATGGAGTTGACAAAGTCTGGTGTCTCCTGTTGACGAGAGCACAGACACATCAAGACAGCATTTCTGAAATGCCTACCGCCTATTTTGAAACAAAAAATGAATCAAGTTCAAGATCAGGTTTATTTAGAACCCAGGATCACTGTTTACAGTCTCAAAGGGGTTTTCATGCCCACATCTGCTGACTGTCTACTGCAGTGGTTCCAATATGGGGGTGTGCGATCCCCTAGGGGTAGGATGGAATACTGCAGGGGGTGCTGCAGGATGTTTGTTTACTACGACTGGGAAGCCAAGACAAAAATCAAGAAAATGGATTTTTGGTTGAAACATAGCAGCGATACAGCTGAAAGAGGCAAAAGGGGCAAAAACAGAGCCAACAAAATATCTTCAGTATCAGGTTGTTGTTTCACACACTGATGACACTGTACTGTACCACATTATACTGACTTTTTTCTACCTTTTTTGCACTGGTCAGGGGGTACTTGGCTGAAAAAAGGGGGTACATTATTGAAAAACGTTTGAGAACCACTGGTCTGCCGAGCCCAAATCGGCACTGCCAACACAATTTGAGCAGGAGCTTGTACCATCAATCGCGCTAAATAACACAGGCTGTGCCAGTGGATGTGCAAGAGGTGGGCTAATTTGGTATGCAGATGACAGGGCACTTCAACATTTCCTAACAAAAAATCCTCTGTGCCATTGGTTAAGCTGCGATGTGCCAAGGAGGATACAGTCTGTAAAAGTCTACAAAGTCCTACAAAGGACCATCTTCTTCCATCATCTTAATTTGGTTCTGTTAATCACTTTATAGGCGCAGCTGTGACATTTTTCTCATTCTGAAATGAAATACATAGAACATATGGGACCTTTGTGGCACACGCGTATGCGTTCTGATCACATTAAGTTACTCCCAGTAAGTTACTCCATACAATGCACATAATCTCCATTAATTACCTGAACATAGACATTGTAGACTTGACACACAGGTTTAGATGATATTTGTGCATTTCCAGAGAGGAAGTGGTCATTGTTGCTACTGAACAGTCCTCGAGACGCCACTCGTGAGGCCTGCAAATCAGCGTCCAGAGTCAGGTTGTAGGATATGTCTGAAAGAAGTGAAAACAGTAGATGACACTCTTTTGGCATCAGAGATTTTTTTCTGGGTTCACAGAATTTATGTATTTAAAGCAACAGATAATTGAAATACAATAGAGAATTTAGAGTTAGTCAGATTTACCAACGGGTCCGACGGGATTCTTGGGCCTGAACGTGGCACTGAAGCAGAGTTCAGTGTTGAAACAGGAGAGCTTACGTCCATTAATCGCACAAGCCTTGTTCAAAATGCTGATTTTATCAGGGGTGAAGGAAGCTTTAGCTGTGACAGTAGCCAGGCCGCGGGACCTGAAAACCAAGGGCAACAACATAACAAGCAATTAAGTGATATACTTCATAATTTGACATAATTACCATCCAGGCCAATTATGAAGTGTTTGTGTCAACAGATCTGATGCAGTAAATATAGTACTGTCCATTTTAGAAGCAATCATTAACTGAATTCATAATCAGACACAAATCGTTATCGCTGTTTTTGCTACATCCTTCGTTGGCTTAACTCACCAGAGCTGCACCACTTTACCATGCGCCCCGACTGAGATGTCAGGGATGGTATCGTCATTCAGGTCTGCATAGCTGTCAAGGGACCTTCCAAAAAACTGCACCTTAGGGTCCAGCTTGGAGCCAAGGATTTTCTGGAAAAGATGAAAAAACAGGCAACAATTTCATTTTTTACACTTTTTTACGGCTATGTCATAGTAAAAGTCCTTCAGAAGGTTGTCATCAGGATGTGAAATGTTAACGGGGTTATAGCAAAACCCACAGAGAGAGAGAGCAAGCCGAACCACGGCCACTGACTGCTGTGTGAGACAGATTCACAGAGTGTAATACAGTCTTTTGGACATCAGGGGCAGTACTGAGCACTTGATACAAAGTGTAGAGTAGATGATCATCAATGCGGGTAAATGCTTTAAAATGATGACTGCATTGATTCTAAATATTTATGAGCAACTGGACTATTACTGTCATTGTTACACAGCCAGTAATTATAATGAATACATAATTATAAGCTGATGTGAAATCGATGGTTGTAAAATTTAAGTTTACCAATAGCATCGAGGCTATCTAGTTACATAACCAGGAGGGAAAAAGTGCCTAAATGGTTTCAGATTTCATTCAGCTAAGCACATAGAAATGTTATTGCCTTGTTTTATTTTTCTCAAATTAAAAAAAAAATTAAGAGTAAGGCCTGCGGAAACCCCATATTCACTAAATTTGACATATTTGACATAAGAGGGACAAAATATTCTTTGCATCAAGAGGTTGGTTGATGTGACACAAGACCATCTGCACCAATAACTATCAAACATGTCATACACGTGTTGCGCCACTTTTAGGCTTTCTTTTAATTAAGCAAAACTGTTTTGTCCCCTACCTGTGAGAACTGTTTGTGTAATGTCTTCTGTTCTCCATTGTAGATGTAAATGACACCCCTCTCCTGATCCTCTAGCGGGGCTCCAACGACCACATCATTGAAACCGTCAAGGTCGAGGTCGGGCACCGCGGAGATGGCCATTCCAAAACGGGCGTTCTCCGCTGGGGACGGCCCACTGAGGAAGCCCTGCTCATTCAGGATCCCCTTTGGACGGAAAATAAGACACAGAGAATACTGTGTGTGTGAGAGCCAGCTGTCATGTTGAAGTGGATTTACATGCAGAGGAATGTCTAAATGGAGCCCATTTAGGGCTGGCTGATGACAGCAGAGTCAGTAGAGTTCAGATGTCCACCAGCCCTGTGCCGCTGTCAAGATATGAAATTTACATGTCACATAGCTGAGCAGCGGTTGACCGATGCTGTTATTATTTTTCCTCTGATCATCATCAAACTTACATACATTACTTACCTACTTACGCCAAGCATACATAACTGTTAACTGTTAATAAAGGTTGTGTATGTTTGGTTGAGCCTCTAGTTGTGCCTGAACTAGCTGGTAGTGACAGTGCAGCTAAAACAGTCCAGACATTCAAGTTATATTTTTATAATATTTGGTTTGATGGATATATTAAGTGGATAATTTTGTGACAAACAGCTTTAACTTGTTAGAAAAAGTCCAAGCCACTTCCCACTTGATTTCAAAGTGAGCATTTCTGTGTTTTTGTTTTGTTTTGTTTTGGGTTTTTTTTTCACTCCAATTTATATTTCTCATATATCTTTTACTGAATTTTTTGCCTTTAATGTCTATACCATTTCACACTGACAGTCAAGCTGGGATATTTAATAAGTTCAGAAAACTACATCACTTCACTGTAATGGAGCATTTAAAACCAGGATGAGGCAACAAGTTTGTGTGACTTTTCTGACTCTCATTTGAGTATCAACCAGTGTTGCTAGACTTTCTACAGTAAATCATGCATGGAAATAGTAGTTATAATATTTATTCTTTTCAATTAATGGCCCAAAATCCATCCGATTTTCTAGTAATCACCATCATCGATAATCTCTCTTTCTCTCTCTCTCTTTTTTTTAAACCATAAACCATATATCTGTATGACTGAGTGAGAATAGTGATGCTCTTTTGCCCAGAAAGTCCACACTAACATGTTCCTGTAATGACTGGACGTCCTGCTCACGTTTACCTTGGTGATGGAGAAGAGGAAGACTCTGCCCTGCTCTTTCTTCAGCTCGCTCATGAACATGGGCGCTCCGACCAGCAGGAGGTCCGACACTCCATCACTGTCAACGTCCAGGGAGCACAGGACACTGCCGAAGTACGACCCGATCTACAGCAAAGATCGTGCAACTGATGAATAACTCATTTCACAGGCGCTTCTTTGTTTGAAGGGCTTCCCTCCTGAATGTCATATCTCAGATTTGTGCAAAAAAAAAAATTGCCACTTCTCAGAAAAAAGTGCAACCTGTTGTACATTTTTTGTGTGGCTCTAATCCATTTTATTATATGATCATGTACACAAAAGGGAAAAGGAAGGGTTGTGCTCAGATGATATGTTTGTAAAGCAGGTGCAGGAATCACTTATGGTAACTAGAAAAAAATTTAATAATTCTGAACATTGCAAAAAAGGGGGCCAGGACAAAAAATGCAATTAAAGTAACTTATTACATGAAGACCAAGGCTCTTTGCACTTTTTTCTATAAATACTTAATTTTTCACACTTCTCTGCTGGACACTTCATGTGATAAATTTGTTTAATTAAATGTTTTGTCCTGGCCTTGTATTTTGCAGGGTGCAGATTTTTTTTTTTTCAAATACACAATCGTGAAAAATCCAAAGGATTTACAGATGAAATAGAAATTGTATGGTGTCAGTGTTAACAGAGTCAGAATGAACTTTAATGGTCAATGGAAAGTCACTCTGTTTATAACACAAAGTGATATGCAGAAAAACAAAAAGAAAAAAAAAACAGGAATAACAAAACTACAACACTGGAGGGCAGCAACAGCTGTAGTGGCAGGGTGGGAACGTCTTCAGTACCTGTTTTCCTCTCTCTGAGTCTATAATCGTGAGCTGTTTCTGGGCGTTGATGGTGTAGACGACCACCTGTCCAG
>OMLB01034122.1:19791-37522 GCA_900302555.1 Myripristis jacobus
ACCACCTGTCCAGAGTGGTTGGAGCGAGGTGCACCAGCCACAAAGTATTCCCTGGAGACATCGTTCAGTGAGGTGACTGAGTAACCTGGAGGGACCACAGAAGACGAGTCAGAAGGTGCCTGGACATCAGAACTTGTGGCTTATGTTACTTAAATAAAAGTAACACGAATGCCGAAAAGGGCCTATTGCCTGAGACATGCATTGTATACTGTGCATGGCCATTTCTCTCAGAGTCAAAACTGGAACAGAACGTCAGGTAAAAGCATAAATAAAAAATAAGGTCCAGACACTACAATACCATCAATCAAACTAAATGTAAATAAATGATTTTCTGCTTCAAAAAACATTTCAATCTTATCTTTAGTTGTATATAGAAAGGCTTCGTCTCTGTCTCTGAGCAACAACAGTGCCATCATGCAACTGAATCAACTTCTCTTTAGAGGTAAGAAATGCCTTCGGTCAACTCAAATAACTTACATGAGGGCAGTATTGGGGTGAAGGTGGCACCACAGATTACACTATGCTCTCATTTCTGCCCTGCTTCTTTAATGAAAAAAAGCTAAGGCAACAAGCAACCACATATTGGGTTTGGTCAAATACCAGCCTCAGATGCAGAGGAACAATGCCAGTGCCTACCCAGTAATGAGCTGTGGTTTCTGTCTTGAAGGGTTCCCTCAAATGCAGAGGAAGGGAGGATGTCTGCTTTGGATCCTGTTTGGTGAACGACAGTCCCGCTCCACGCGTAAGCCCCCACCGCCCCGAGCATCATCACATTCTGAGACAGAACAAAGGTAGAGGGTCGATCACGAGAAACTAATATGATTCTGGGTCACAGTAATCTGGGTCCCTGATCTGCATGCCAGACTGAACAGCTCGAAAAGCCAAACATACTTTCAATCTCACAAGTTTTGGCCAGTAGTCAAAAGGGTTGCTCAACTGATGGTGAATCCCAGTTTAATTATAACAAATGATTAAGATGGAAGCTATGATATTTCCGTGGACGAAGCAATGGGGGTGCATCTCTGTTATAGTGACAACACCAAAAATGAGCAAAAAGTACATATAAAACCATTATCTATAGTTAGATATACAGTGAGACCTGTATGTAACATATAAACTGTAAGATACACAGTTGCTTTCTTGTTACTAAATGAAATGTAGTTTGTAGCACGTTTCAGTCAACATGGTGACAACTGAGGGTGATGAGCAAATCCATTAGGAAAAAACTGTTTTATGTAGACTTAAATATGCTGAAAACCTCCATCAACAATGCTGTGCTGTGAAAACTGGAGGTGAATTTAAGCATGAGTATCTGAAAAAATGGTGAGAGAGAGAGAGAGAGAGACATCCAACAGAAAATCTATTGGACCTATGTGCACACCTATGAGGTTAATGTTTTTATGAAACTGCAAATATAAGAATGTCCTCGTAATATATCAGTGTCTAATCTCTAAATCTGACAGAGAGTGCAGGCTTTTCTCATTCTGGCTCCATTCTGTTCCCGTAATCTGCTGTAATTACTGTAGTAGCAGTGCAACCAAGTTTAAACTCCAGCTCACTTGACCACAGAGCACAGACAGTGGAGGATTGTGGGTACTGAGTGAGGTAAGCCGTGGCAGCATGCTCACTCACCTCCATACAACAGCAACACACACTTCACAGAGATGTTTTCAAACCTCAACTATTCATATAGTTATATAGCTGCGATTTTATTTTTGAATATGACATAATTACTGAGGTCTGGTGTCGGTCTCAGTGTCCTTATAGATACTTCTCTTTGCCATCCAGTGTGAAGAAAGGCATAGTGAAAATGATAAAATACCATGTCAGGTATACAGTTTGAGAGATGTTCAAGGCAGCTCTTTGTACCTGTTTGCTGGCGTAGTGAGCACTGAATCCCACCTGGGACATCTCCATCTGAAAGTTTTCGCCCCCTTTCCCGGTGCCTTGTGTGAGAAGAGCGTCGCGTCATCATTGCAAAACAGAGGTAAACAAGCAGGTAACTTATTTCAGACAAACTGCAAAAGCTGTAAGAGTGAAAGAATGCAAACATCTTTTGATCTCGCTTGGGATCTTCCACAAAGACGGGCTTGTTTTGACACGCCTGAGTGAAGATTGAACACCGTCTCTCTCCAGTAAATTACATATACAGCACATACAACAACAGGAAGGGCAAAGGAATAATATGCACCTTCGATGTTGAAGATGCGGTTCCCCAGTGTTCCAACGATTGTGGAAAGGGCAGCCTCTTCAGACACATTGAAGAAGTGGTTCTCGACAGGCGAACTGGCAATGGACTTGATTTCCTTTATTAGGTTTTTAGTGTCAATGTTGTTTCTGATGTAGTAACCCAGGACCTAAGAAAAAAAAACATAACAAATGGGGAAATCAATGTGAATTCAAGATTGTAAGCAGGGATTAAGGTCAAGAAACATTACCATACATTAACATTCCAACTTTGATGAATGATGAATGTCACTCAATTCTCAAAAAAAAAAAAGTAACCTACAAAGGCCTCAAGAGTTCAGGACAACTCTTTTAACCAATTATAACCCAAAATAAAAGAGAATTTGCTCCATGGTTTATGCTTTTGTGTACATTTGACATCAAAATTTTGTTTTCAAGACAGGCATTTTAAAGCATTTCATGTGGGTTACTTGTGTTGGCCTGAGGAATTTTATCCTTCCTCAGCCTCACTTGTTTACATTGGCAAACAAGTGGTGCGCCCTCCCATTTGAAACTGCATAGTCTGCATTTAAATCACCAGAAATGTGCACAAAAAGACAGTTTAGGTCAAGGCTATCTTATCAGCATGGCTCACCACTTAGAAAATTCTGGGACGCAAGTTTTCTAAGACAGTGTTAGAGGGTTGTGCAACCAGCCACCTCGTAGCACTTGTTAACAATGCTGGTACAAGTCAGTGGATTAAAAAATTTCCCTCACTTAAGCCACAGATTAACTACTGTAAGCTGTGGTAACTGTGAATAAGTGACAGTGTGAAAGGCCTTTTGCAATACAGCTGCTTACAAATACTTTCAGTAGGCTAGTGGTAGCTTCTCAAAAAAAAAGTACAAAAAAATAACCAATTTTTTTTTTAAATCTTCTAAGGAAAAATGGGTGCTTATACCCATCATCACTTACAGCAATACCAAAGCGGGTGATTCCTTGTCTCTGACATTCTTCAATGACTGAGTCCCTCATGTCCACATCATGTGACTCCCCATCTGTTACAACCACCATCACCTTGGCAGCACCTTTACGACCACCATTACTCTGACTGAAGCCGTGCTCGCTTAGAATGGAGATAACAGCAAGATAAATGTAGGTAGACAAGCCAAAAAATAAACACATATATAACACACATACACATACATGCATACGTGAAGAACAACATTATTGCCATACCAACCTGGCATACTGTATTGCACGGAAGGTGTTGGTGGAAGAACCATACATCTGTGTGATCTTAGAGGCTTTAGCAGTCACTTCCTCTTTGGTTTTAAAGTCATTTAGTCTGAATTGAAATTTGGGGTCAACTGCATACTGAATGACGCTGACCTGTTGGGACAGAGCGAACAAAGATGTCATCAGTTACAGGAAGACAAAAAAGGTAGGTGTGTGAATCAGCTCAAGTTTAGCCACTAACTCTAACCCTAGACATATCTAATCTTAAATTTCCTGGGGAAGTGGTTCCTGCGTTTGTACGCAGCTGTCAGTGCAGAGTATCAAGTCTAGCCTCTCGAACATATGGTTACCTGTGTGCTTTCAGGCCCGATGTCTAGTGCAGGTATTAGTTTCTGGAGGAAGTCAGTCATCGGACCCCAAGGATAAATGCTGTTGGAGCCGTCCAAAACTATCACAATGTCCATCGGTCCTCCACATTCTAGAGATGTCATAAGATAAGATTAACTTCACCAATCAGCATCAGGGGAAATTTACATGTTCCAGCAGCTCACAGGAAATAGTTAAGTATAGAGGAAAAAGCTTGGTAAATGATGAAAGATAAAATAAAAAACTATGACCAAATATGACCTTACAATTGTTAATACATACGTGGCATGTAGCATTATACTGCAGTAGTATTTTAAATTGCACTGTAAATTCAGGTAATTGCGCTGGCATTATATATGCACTTTTCAAATTATAATATACAAATATGACTCTACAAAGGTAGTACATGCGGTGCATAGCATTATTTTACAAAATTTTGCACTACAAATAGTGGCAATGTGCACTATAAAGTACAAGGTCACCAGTGTAATACAAAGATGAATACGATGTTAAATTACCTACAAGCGAATGCTGAATGGAGATAAGAATAGAGTGATAAGATAATAGAGAGATCAGGGATTTCTTACTCTGGACGGCGGGGGAGAAGGCAGGCTCAGGGCTGAAGAGGGGGCTGATTCCTGCACACACTCCTGGATAGTAGTCCTGACTTCCGCACTGCTGTGCCCAAAGAGGACCACACATCTGTACCAAAAGACCACAGAGGAACAGTGGAGAGAACTGTGGATTTCCTGTGTCTTGTGCTGTCCCTAATGATGCCTTCAGGGACTCACTAGTTCAATAAACGAGTTCAATAGTCCTAAATACGAGTTTTTGTGCAGTATAGTTGTTTGGAAATAATGACACAATGGACTGTACAGCAAAAGTACCAAGAAATCAAGCGGCACAAAGCTTGAGAAATGAAAATCAGGCATGTCAGCGTAATTGATGCTTTATTATTGTTATTTATTAACAAAAAGTTGTAAAGCACATCAGTTTTAAGCTTAACACCCCTCACACCTCAAATGTCAGAGAAACTCATGATTTTCCCAGATGTATTCACTTTCCTGGTGGGCCAGTAATGTTCATCCATCTCATAATTACTAACACTTGAAGGCTGTATTCTAGTTACAGTACTTGTTTTGAGGAAGCAGTCATAATGTGGAACAAAACCCACGGCTAGTCTGTGAAACTGCCTTCCATGCAAGCGACCACCAACACCAACACACAGCCTTACCATCAAACCACTGACTGAGGTAATCCGTGTGAGAGTCATACCAAGACTCATGTTGACGTTGATGTTTCTCACATCTGGAATACTGACAGAATCTGTGAATGTTCACAACAAAGGCAAGGAATATGCAGCATCAATTATATTACAATTTATACACAGTGAGTTTGTTTGTTGTTTTATGTTTAAATACATTTTAAATACATTGGAGCCCCAAACTGAAATGTAACCAGCGTTTAAAAACATCACAAAGTATAACTGAAACTGTTGTAAAGTGTCAGATGGTGTAGTAATATCGTAGTTAATCAATTTTAGAGTGAAAAGTCATAAACAAAGCCAGGAATTGGGCAACAGCGTTTCAACATGGGGCACTGTTTAAGGTTTGTTTAGCCACGCTATACACTAATGTTTGAGAGAGAGGTCAAAGGTTACACAATAAAAGACCAGACCTTACCCTGAAGACTGAGCTTGTCACAGCTGTTCTGGGACCCTGAGACGGGACACTTGTAAACATCCCCTTTCCTGTTTCGACTGAAACCACTCCAGGGAGCACCGACCACAAGCCTAGAGAAAACAGAGCAACACTAACTTCTTCTTCAATCCCATAAACGCTTGTCGTTTCTGCATGGTTTTGTGTAAAATGCGCTGCGCACTGTATATTGCTTAATGGGGCTCGTGCAATGTTACTTGGTGTAAAAAAAAATGAATACAGCACCATCTGTAAATGCTGTATATATGCTGCTTATAGAAAACTCCAAACACGATTCCACACGATTCCACACAAGTTCAGACAGCTTACAGATGTACTGTTGAAGCAGCTGATATCAAATTAATTACATCTGATTACAGATTAATCACAAGTGCAAACACAAATATGAAACTGTTACAGAGGTTTATGTAAATGCAAGCTAGTAGGAGTATGCCACTGTGTGTGTCTGGCACTATTATGATTAAGGTGCAGGAGGTGAGGCACATTACACTTTTATATCACAGGAGACAGGAAACAGGATTCTGGAAGTTGAGCAGTCATACATTTTATCACCGTCGTTTACTTAGTTATAAATGTGGATATCAGCTACACATTCTGGTTTGCGCAAACAGCTTTTATCTCCAGACAGTGACTTACTGTACATGACTACGTACGTGACAGTGACTCAGACAATAAAGCATACAGTGTTGGGAGGTTCAAGTACTGTTTAAGCAGAAATTACAATGGGTAAGATGTATAATCTAAGTGACCTCAAACATGGTGACAGTGCCGGTGCGATGATGTAACACTGGTTACAACATCACAGAAACAGCTGAGCGCCTAAGATTTTCCCAGTGTCTAGAATTTACAGAGAGTACCGCGATAAGCAAAAAAACAACAAAGGCCCTGTTGAACTGAGGGGTCAGAGGAGAATGGCAAGATACACTTGAGGTAACAGGTGAGTCACAACTCTGCAAGTAACATGTAAGTACAACAGAAGTATGCAGAAAGGGGCATCTCAGTGCATACGGCTCCTTGAACCATGAATCAAATGGGCTGGAGCAGAAGATCGTGCTGAGTTTCGCTCCTGTCAGCTGGAAGCCAGTCGGTGAAGCTAAAGTGGGCATGTGATAACCATAACTGGATGATTCAGGTGTGTGAAAAGACCGCCTGGCCCAACAAATCCTCACTTCTGTTGTAACATGCCTATGGTAGGGTGGAATTATTAGATCAGTGCTGCTTGGTGTGCATGGTACAGGCTGGTACTGGTGGTGTAATAGTGTGGGGAATGTTTTATGGCAGAGATGAAGTGTGTCTAAAAACTAAATTATTATTGACCACCTCCTAATTTCCACAGCCTTCCCTATTTCAGAGAGACACTTTCAGGCGGAAAATGGTTTCAGCATAGCTTCAAGAAAGTGGCAGTGACCTTAGCTTAACCTCAGCCCAAAGAAGCATCTTTGGGATGAGACAGATATCTGCAGCAAGTGTGCTTATCTGCAGGAAGTCTGCTGCATAAATGTGCATATCTACAGGAACTGTGCGATGCCTCTGAGCTTGTGTTTAACACGATCCCAGTGGAGTTTTTTACAGGAAATTGTTGAATTCATGCCTCGCAGAATTCAGGCAGCTCTGCAGCCAAAACATGGGCCCTGTGAGACTAATGCTCGGCGATGCATCGATATTACATCGATGTCATGACATGAGGCTAGATATCCTCCTGGATTTGGGATGTCACGATATGGTGATATGGCATAAATATTGTCTTTTCCTGATTTCAAAGGCTGCACTTCAGTAAAAAGATGTAATTTTCTATACTTATGAGACTTTTCTAGTTGTTCTGATATTTGCCTCTTCTTGTTTGATAAAATCCACATTACTAATGACTGTTACTGAGGTATTCAGTCAAAGAAATTGCAACATTGAATTTTGTCCATAGCCCCCAGCTCTACCTTGTCCTAACTTGTTGTACCAAATAAAAGTGGCTGCTGAACTTATGCACTTGCTTTGCTTTGGGGCATATTGTTTTTTACTCTAAAATATTAAGCAAAAAATGATTACCTAACCATCCAAAGAGACAAAGTGAAGGACTAGCCGACAGATTTGCTCTAACTAACGTGACCAGGGTTAAAAGAACACATTCAGTCAGAAAATAAAATCACTCTTTGTTCACTGAACTGGAAGTGGGGGATGCGCCGCACTTATTACCATTTGCCTTGATGATTGGTCATTTGCTGGATGGTGTAACCAAACTCTTCCTCTGCTGGTCCACCGAAGATCTTGGCATCTGCAGTGCCGACGTTGAAGGACTGTGAGTAGCAGATTCTGTCAGCTGGAGGGGAAAGAAAGTTTGACCATGACTGGTAACTTTAGAGCAATACTTCAATAACTTCAGGTTGGTGTCTTTAATACAGGCGTCACATGTTTAAAAAGCCCTCTCAGGATCATTTTTGGATATTTAGTGAAATCTTATTTGGAGATTGTAGCCAAAAAGCACCCTGATTTCTTTTTTCTGAAGTAAGACATCACCATGTAAAAATTAAAAGCATCCTCAAGGATTCTATATGATGAGGCAAAAGGAAGTCATTTCACAATCAAAATGATCCTGACCTCATGGAAGATTTCAGGGGAGTGGGGAGAGGTGTGATGCTTAACTCCCGCAGCCAGCCTGACTTCCCCCTTTGAGTCAGGGGGTGTTTTCTGCATCTGATTCACGTAAACCTTTTATCACCATGGTCTGAGTCATGAACGCTGCCCACTGAAATAGCCACAAAACACTTGAAATATACACTATTCACTGACTGCAAAAGCCTCAATCAGTAGATGTAATGGGAGAGTCTGTTGCCATATGCAACCAAAACTCAAACACAGCCCTCTGAACCCCTTCAAGTCTGGAATTCACTTATCCCTCATGAGTGTAACTGCACTAGACCCACAAGCCCGTACACGCAGACTTCAACTACAAGCCAGGTCCTCTCGCTATCGGCAGGCAGAGGAATGTCTTGGCCACTGGATTCAGCAGCCTTTCACTTGCACAGCCTTCTGCCACACCTTTTCTTTATACCTGATGGCAGTCAGTGAGCACAGCGCCCGAGAGAGGTGCTCACTCTCTTCCTACTCCATAAAGTCCATAAGATAAATGCTTATAAATGTTTCATTCACTTGCAGAAATATTACAGAATGTGCATTAAAGGTGTCTGCGTGGCTGCCTCTTGAAAGCGTCTGTGCTGTAAGTTGGGGCCAGTTATTTAGAGTGGAGTTAAGCTGTGCATGTTTGTGATTTTTTCCCCCTATACAATACACAGTAAACAGCAGTCTCCTTCTTATTTAATCCATATGGTTTGACTGGTTCATATATTCCACAGCAGAGGAGGATATATATATTTATATAACCACTGCAGCACAGCAGGGTGATATGAAATCGAACTGAAGATGACAGGCTGCTCAGATCGACTGAGTGAAAGGAAAGCAAGTTACTGGTTTTATACTGTAAACGCACTAATTAAAGCCTTAATTAAAGATGCAGGTGTTATGCTAAGGTACGTATCCCCGCTAAGAACTGTGTCCCCTGTCCGGTTTTGCACAGTAAAACATGGGTTTTCAATCAAAGCAAATGCTTAAATTTGCTAACCCTAACCGTAACCCTCTGCAAAACCTCGTGGATAAAACTAGAGCACTAAAACATCGCAGTTCCGCCCGCGGACAGGGGACACAATTCTTAGCGGGGCTACGTACCTTGGCACAAGACCTGCCTCTGAAAACATGCAACATGACCATCATCATCCACTTGTGCATTCAAAGCTACACAGCGCCACAGTCATAGGCCACAAAACCCAGACCCAAATCTGCACTTATCGCACTGATACACTTTATTTAAACAGTGTAAAACCACAGTTTTTTAGCGACATGGGCGGCATTTGGAGTATTTCTACTCAGTGCCAAACACAGAAACCTGCGTCAAAACAATGAACGGAGCGCATCATGATGAAAAGCGACTAATGTGATTAGTCGAGTGTGATTTTTTCCATTCCAGGAGAAGTTCAGTACTTACTTATGATAAATATAATGAAAAGTATATTCCTCCCGAAGTTCTCCATCTTGGCTTTTATTCCATGTGTGTGTGGTAAATAAATCTCGCCGCACTTGTCAAAGTTGTGTCTCCACGGGCTTCAGCCTCACTGCTGTAGTGAGCTGCGGTGCGCCCTCTAAATAAGAAGTTGCGCTCTGCTGGGCACTTCCTTGTATTACTAGGAAAAAACACCAGGCACTCAAATCCGATCCAAACTCCGACCGACACTTTCTCAGACTGTGCAGCTTGCAATGAAAGTTGCTTTCATCACGTGATGAATCCAACTGGATAAGAGATTTTGCACGCTTGAAATCCAGTTAACTCACAGACCTGGGCCTTATAACAGGTATACTGCATATTTATGACATGACATATTTATTCACATCGAAGCCAGTGCAGTGCAATACCATGCAAAAAAAAAAAAAAATCATCAGTGTTAATTTAACTGTGAGGGTGCACACGATGCCGGTGTTGACACAGTCTAAATCCACACCCATCAGAGTTCATTTAACACGTTTAGATAGTTTTGAGCAGCCGCCCCAGTGCCACATCAGCTCTGCGAGGGAGCAGTCAACACTTGTTCACTCATAATATTTATAACTAAAATCAAAACTGTTTGTTGTGTTTGTATCATCTCTCCCTTTCCTCTTATCTCTAATTAAATGTCGTTAGTTTCTGCAGTCACAATTAGTTTTAGACGACAGATTTATGGCTGGGATATCTTAGAAATAAAGAATGCCAGAAACATATACTGCACTATTTATAATCATTAACTGAATAGAAGTTACATCATAAAAGGAAAAATAAGGAGGTGCATAATATACACTATGGGTGGGTGGCGGGATATGGTTTCAGAGAGACATACTTCTCTGGAAATTCAAAAGGAAATGATCATGATTTCTCGATAGGCTCACTGCAATGACCGGATGTTGGAGACAATTGGGGGATTTTTCTTTTTTTTCTTTTTTCTTTTAATCTCGAATGAATGGTTTCCATGCAAACAGCCATGGACCCCCTTTGGGAAATAATGTTTGTGGATGTTGATGTCCACTCTTCAGTAGTTTAAAAATCACAGGAAATTACATTCGCTAAACTCCTGCTATTCAGTGACTCTGTAATTCTATTCCATAACCACAGTAGTTTTACTTCCAAAGCAGCTCTCATTTTCATCAGACAAGGCTTCCCATTTTTCAAAAGGTGGGTGGCCATCTCATTTTCGCCTTTGTCATTAAACCACTTAAGTGTTAAGCTCAGTGTTTGATTGTAGTGATGTTGAGCTGCTGGTAGACTGACACCAGGGAATGACAGGGTAATTATCATCTCCTTGACCAAATCATGGAGGCACCCAGAGTCTGTGGGAGATCACAAGTGACAGCACAGTAAAGTGTGTTCTAGGTCAAGACTGGACATCTGACTCAGCTGTCAAATAGAAGTGAATTTATTAATCCAAAATGATTTGATTCACCTGTCAAAAAAAAAGTACTGTTCCCTCAAGATGAGAGAAGTATATACTGCACTGTAACTACATAAACACAAGCCAAACCATCTGTAAACAGGGACGAGCTGAAAATCCTTAGCTGTCATCGCTTTTCTGAAGCAGGTCGAGTCAGACCTCAAATCACGATGACTGATTGAGTCATACTCTGCAAGCTGCCATAATTTGGGTCTTCCACAAAATTTAAGAATGGCCTACAGTAGCTATAGTTTTTGAGATATGCTCATTTCATTTACAAAACTGGACTAAGGCCATGCAGGCAGCTGAGAGGCTCATTCAAGGCCTGTGGAGCCACTTTCTTAGGCTAAAAAGCTTCTTCAGTTTGCTCACACTGTAAAGGCTTCTTGGACGAGAAGCAAAATATCTTCAAGAAACTACAAACAAGTCCAGTTGCCTTTGATTCAACTCTCCTTGCATAACCATGACCTGGATGTCTGAGGAGCTTCATAGACTTCTTAGGATGTAATGTTCATTTCAAGACATTCTGGAGGTATATGTGTCCTGAATCAAACAATTTATACTCCAGCTGTTATTTAAACATAAATGAATTATCCACTCATTTGCTCAGTGACTGGTCTGTCCAGTCATGTGGTGGGCTGGAATACTTTAAGTGAGATATTTCAACATTTGGGAATTGGTGAGCGATTTGGACCTACCCCTGAGAGCAGTCGTGCACACTGACATCATCAGGAGGGCAGGTAGGCCACAGATCGTCTTTGTCTAAGAGTTCATTCAGACAAGTGATCTCTCAGGACTCCTAGTAACGTGATTCATTTGACTTGCCCAGTGGAAGTGATTCAGCGGCTGTGGGTGTCCTGAAAGAAACAATTTGCAAACTGATTCAGCAACTGAAGGGCTAATAATGTCTTTGCCTACTGGCCAGTTTGTTGACTCATGACTCATGTTTAAGTCATGTGGTGGGTTGGGCCACCTTGAGAATTCAAAATAAAAAAGTTTAAGTGTTATTAGTGAATGATATGGAGCAGCTCCTGGGGAGAGATATTTCTGCTAATATTAATGTTGATTGAAACTCTAAAATCTCTAGAATCTAAAAAAAAGTCAGCATTTGTAAACTGAATCAAATCGCTCACCCGTGAACAGGAAAATGATTCATCTGTGAGGGGGGCATTACTACTTAGTAATCCAGTCCCATCAACCATCAGTCCCATTATCAACTACACACTGTCCTTGTCCTTGGACTGTTATGACACAGGAAATGAATTAAAAGTAGCATTACAGATATTACAATTAAAACTGGCCTGGCTCACTCAAAAACGGCAGGTTTGCAGCAAGTTCTCGCTCTGCAGCATGCAAAAGAAAAAGTTACATTACAATACAAACTAAAAACAAAAACAATCACAGAAACAAAACAGTTAACAGCTCATAACAGCAGGACAGACACAGCGGAGTGAGTAAGGTGGTATGTGTGTGTGAGCTGATATCAGCGGCTACAGGTGTGTCCCTCCAGAGATAACATGAATTGTGCAATAGAGGTCTTGTTCCAGATTTTGTTCATGTTAAACTGTGTTGTGTCTTGGAAGTAGGTCAGTGAGTGTTGGAATTATTGCTTTCGATCAGTGGGGAAATTATTAGTGTAATAATTCAAATTTATAGAATAATAAAATAATGAAACTTTATTTGTATAGCACCTTTCATACAAGAATTGCAGCTCAAAGTGCTTCACAATAATAATAAAAAAGAACATTTGAAAACATTAAAATAAAACATTAAAAACAGCACAAGGCGGAATTAAAAAGAAATGGCTAAAAACGAGAACTTTGAAATAAAACAAAAGATGCAAATAAAACAATAAAAGACAACAGTGTGGAATAAAATAGGAGCTAGTTAAAGGCTAGAGTGAAAAGGTGGGTCTTTAATTTAGAGTGTTATTATCACATCACATTATATTGCTATTACAAAAACAAACTATAGCAGCGAAATCCCCGCTCTTCTAACCAAGTATATCACTTCATTCATCTGCAACCCTCCTCCACACGCCTGTGCGTCAGGAGAGACCACACACCATTTCCCTAGAATATTCACTCATATTTTCCCGTCAAAGAAATCTAGGCAGGGACTCTGTAAAGGCGGCAGAGGATGAGTTCATACAACAGGCTGGCTTATTTTCAGTTTGGCACCTAACATGTTGAGGCACAGGCATGTCATTACAGTTCAAACAGAGTAAACACATGCACATCTACATCTGGGGCCTGAGTACAGCAAAGGCTCTTCTAAATATTTTTTTCACATACATTATTGTTTTACACATGCATTTTTCATTCACATACAGAAAAAAAAAAACATTTCGAGCTTTGACAGCTTTGTCAGGCAACCTTTAGGGAGACTGCCGGACAAAGAGCCTGTCATGGCAATATTGTATTTTTGTTCTATATGTAAATAAATCTGTGAACCAGTTTGGGAGCGCTTACCGTGTTCTATTTAAGCCCCCATGTCATTACAATGCACTTTGTGAATCCTTTGAGGCAGGTTGGGGTGTTTGGAGACATTTTATCATTACAGATTAAGCCCAGGTATTTACACTGTTCACATTAGGTTTATCAAATTTGAAGTTTCACTATGATTCGGTTCATTAAAACGCTGTTAATCCCCTCGAAGACGACTAATTTGAGGGCTAACACAACCATACAAGTTGTGCTTTAAAGAGTGCTTCCTATAGCAGACTATACACAGTTTTGTTTTGCAACAAAAAAAGCATTAAAGCTATCCAGTGTTAGTTTACTTTGATTTTTTTTTTTTTTAGTCACAAACATTCCAGCAGTGCATTCATGTTATTGCTGCCAGTTTGTCTGATTCTATGCAGCAGTCGACAAAAGCCTCTGAAACCTAAGCCTCAACTGCATCTTCATACTATGGCAGACGCTGTGAACATAAGAAGTCGTGATTTTGAGTAACTTATTTCACTTTTGTTCCCATGAAATAGAACAGGAGGATATCCAGGAAACCAGAATTATAAAGTTAGAGATAACTGTGGAAAGGATTATGGTGTATACAGGTGATAGTGATTTTAATCTGTAAAACAAGGGTTGAATTATAGGTTTAGAATAATGATCCAGTCACCCCCGATGACGGTTAATAATAGTTGAAATTTCACAAGATATTCAATGACACTTGTAGAAGTCATCCTGCTAATCCTGCTTCGTGGAATAAGCCTCAGTGGGAAACCTTATGATGCACCAAACAAATCAAAACAACAAAGAATACTGTCACTATTGCATTAGTAACAAGCACTTCAAAGCAAGAAATGAACATAACATAGGTGACTACTAAGTTGAAATTTGTTTCAAATTTAGCTCTCCTCCTCAGGTCCCTCCCTAGTAGCTTATCAGCTGTTTCAGCTGTGATTGCAAATATTTTTTGTGCATCATACAGTTTCACACCAGTTCTGTTTCATCTACTCTAACCTACTGGGACCTATTTTTTCCCGTGGACTTTGGTTTCTTCACCTTGCAGATGCATGCATTTCTGTTTAGAAATACATGTCCCACTTCAGAGTTTTGTATTACAAGTAAGTAAGTTAAAAATCACAGCGTATGTGCAGACAGATGAATACAGACACAGATGGAGACAGAAACACACACACACACACAGTTTGGACTGAGTGGATCACAGGAGCAAGATAATCCCTCTTTCACACCCATCTGCTGACCCATGTGAATCTAAGGCCCTGGTTTCCCCTCATGTATTGTGGGCCAGACAATCACATCCACCAGGCTCAGAGGGGCTCACGAGTCAATGGCTGCACACAGAGGCAAGGTGGTCATGTGACTTAGGTGAAGGTGCCATCCAGTCACATGACCAGACATCAGCCATGCCTTCGCCAAGATCACAAATCTATTAAGATTGATCTGCTGGGAACATTTACACCCTCCTCCACCAAAGCCACGCACACACACACACATAGATTTGAAAATATGTTCTTATATACAAATGAACATATTTCTATACTCAGAAACAGCAGCATTATCATAAATATAGTGATTGAGTGTGTTGATGCATATATTCCAATGTCGGGTCTAGAAAAGTGTAAGAGCTGCTCATAGGCAAGAAATTGGAGCCAGACTTTGTGGACTCTTAGAAATACTTGTTCCCATTTTTGCACCCAAATTATCTTTCATCTGTAGCCGTACCCACTGGCAGATGCTTACAATTTATTTAACCTCATCACAATTCCACAGCATCAAATTCTTAGGCGTGATGCAGTGAGATAAAAATATGCTCCTTTACAAATACAAAGGGACAAGCATATGAAAACATCCCATCCAGCTTCAAATGGTGTTCCCATCAATTTGGTTATCATTTTGGACACCCACTCTAGGCATATACTGTACACATCACTGCATTAATATACAGGGTTTAAATCATTTTCATAATTGTTAATCCTAACCCAAGGTCATAGTCTCTGAACGTTGAACTGTTGAACATTTTAAGACGGTGACCTTGGGTCTAAACACTCTACATATGTTGAAGTTCAGCATATGTTTAGTGTTGAGATTTACAGAACAATAGGGCCATGTAGCGAGAAAGAAAATAGCTGTGGCTGAGAGAATGCTGAGTGACTGTTAGTCATTTTCCCCAGAACCCTATAGTAACCGCTAGGAATTTTTAAGGCCGGTTTACTCCAGATGACAAACGCGGTGCCCATTTCTGACAAGACAACGCGGAAGTTCACCATCTTCGCTTTATGTGGGAGAGGTGGTGGGACAAACCAAGGAACGGAGCAGGGGCTGGTATTCTTCTGCAGCCTTTATTTCACCCTTAACATCAGTGGTGTGAAGGTCAAAACACAAGGCGGCGGCAGTCTTGCTGTGGGAGACCAATACACACATTTTACACTGTCATGTGAGCTCTGGATGTGTGGGGTGCAGAGCTGCAGCAAACAATTATTTTCGTTATTGATTAACTTAGCTATTATCTCTCTAGATAAATGACTTAATCGTGTTGTCAAATCAGCATTCATTTTATAATGATATGAATCTGAGAAAAGCAAATAAATCCAAGCAGTTGTGAAGCTGTAACCAGCAAATGTTTTGTATTTTTACATGGTGACTGAAATTGGGAATACCCAATTTTCCCTTAGGGATCCAGTAAGTATTGAAATAAATATGATTTCTGATTCTGATCTGAAATAAGTAATTGATTATTAAAATTATAGGTAATTTTTAACCACCTATTTAGTTTTTATTTGCTGTGTTTGCTTTTGTGCAGGTTTCATGCTCTCACATTTATATTTTCATGCACCCATTTTTGTTTAATCATAGCAAGAGATGATTCATATTAAAACATACAATACCCAAAACATAAAATAAAATAAAATAAAATAAATTAAATGCAGTTGTCATATTGGATCTCTGGACTTTCTGGGCAGGGGAACTCAAGAGTGACTGAAATGCCATCAAAAACAAACAATTGTTAAAGCAGCCTCAAGCAAGGCAGGGACTCTGTAAAGGCGGCAGTGGAGCTGCTTGCTGGAGTTTTCTCAGGTTTTATTGTTTCTGATGGATCATGGTGTCAGAGGATGCATGCTGAGAGTACATTTTCTGGGCAAAGAATGCGGTAACACTTTACAATAACAGTACAACAATTAATGTTAGTTAACGTTAGTTAATGCCGTAATGGTTAATTAACTGTTATTTAATGATTATTATGGCATTTACTAATGTTAATAATATCTACAATAACCCTTAAATAACATATAAATTAATACTTTAGCATGAACAGCATTAGTAAGTGATTCTTAGACACATTAGTTAACGGTTAGTTAACTGTTACTTAACGTTTATTACCTGTTAGTTAATGTTTATTACGGCATTAACTAATGTTAATTGTTGTACAGTTATTGTAAAGTGTTACCAAGAATGCTTTAAAATCAACACTAGACTGCAGCCTACAATGTCACTTTTTGAGACAGTGAATAGCTGTTGACACTCAAAACTTTAAACGGCCAGCAGGTGGCAGTACAGGCAAAAATAACCCCCCATTTTTTTAAATTTTTTTTTTAAGCCTAACAGCTTTGAACTTTATGATCATGTTTCATAAGTGATGTTAGTCTTTTGGAATATGAAACATCACCATTTTGTAATCATTTTGCTTTGAAAATGCCTGACCCCAGCTTTAATTACCTTCCACCTTAATTCAATTGACTGCTTTGCTGCAAACTGTATTAGATTTAGGAGAGAGGAGGATGAAAACACCATGTCTGATGTCAATCAGTGTCCCAGTATGATTTCATTCCCAGACATATAACACTGGCTCACCCAGGCTGTCTAATGTTTATGAAGAATGAGTCATTGACTGAGGGTGAAGAAGGGATGTGAGCCATCATATTTCACAATTCTTGCACTACAACTATTATCACCATTGTTCTGAGATTGTATTGCACGTCATATTACTTATATAGTAAACAGAGATCCACTGTTACATTGTTATGTGTTCTTTCTTACATGTTGTTTGTTCCTAGTTGCCAAAAAAGGGGGAAAAGGAGTGCTCTTTGTCCACACATACTTTTTATGTGGAATTACAAAAAGCATTGAGATGTGACTAATGCACTCTCTGAATATAAAACAGCTAATTCATAAGTATAGTTTAATGTAGCAAATTATTGCCAAGGTATACCAATTAACAGAGATTTAAATTTTTTTTTTTTTTTTTATGTTGAACCAGATGCTTGAGGTGCTTTTC
>OMLB01034122.1:37542-68780 GCA_900302555.1 Myripristis jacobus
CAGAAAATGCACACAGTCACAGCCGTTAGATAATAACTGAGATGTTGTATTCATCGTCATAAACTCCTGAATAAAGCTGGCCTGCAACATCAACAAGCCAATTTAGGTCAACACTAATTTAAAGCACTATTGTTTACTTAAGTGAATATGCGATTAATAACTAGGATTTCTAAGTATTTTACTGTTTATTCACAGTATCCTCAAGATGTAGAAGACATTTCCAAACATGGTGCTGTGTTGTAGTTATGGCTATGACTTTGTAATCACATTACAGGTGATTGTAAACAGGTGCTGTTTGGAGAGTGAGATGGGCCCGGTGTGATGCAATGCAGCATGAGTGCGAGGAGTGCAGCGATGTCTAACCAGAAACTGCTGCACAGACACAAAGTCGCCAGATGATGGCAGAGTTTGTATAGAGAATTAATTTGGTTTCTTGGCAGGGAATAGTGCCACAGGCTATATATTCAGGGGGGTAGGGGAGATTGCTTTCAGAGTACAGTCTGTTACAATTTACTGATTACCTGCTGGACATCTTGTAATATAATCTGATTACTTTCAGTGACTTTGCCTCCAGCCACTTCAGAACTCCTCAAAAGGACGATTTATTCCAGTTTACCCAGTAAAATTTCCAGTGATTTTATCAAAATTTACGAGCACTGATCACCATAATTTCAAGTGGAGTAAAACAGTGATCATGATCTCAAAATTAAAACGCCCTTTTCTTTAAATGTGGGGAATCAAACCAAGTACCTTCCTTTTAAAAATACCAGAATATCACAATATGTATTTTGTTGTACAGTAGTTGCACTGTTTAGTATGTGTAGCAGGGGAAGATTTGGAAAAAAAAAAAGAAAAAAGGTTTAAAGCAGTGGCTAACAAAGTGGGGCTTGGGGACCCACAGGTGTCCTTGAGAGAATTTTAATAATAAAAAAAAAATTACCATTAATTTAATGTCACTGTAATTTCTCAGCCTGGAGGTTAGGGCAATGGAAGTACACATAAGGATGATTATTTTGCCCATGTTTCACTCTACAGTCCGCTGGTATCAACTCACCTCCTGTCAGCTGATATAGTGATGAGATTCATATGGGTTATCATGTCATATGGGTTTCTGTAGGAACTTTTTTCCTCCTTACATGAGGTCTGTGGTCTAATGTGGATCTATTGGGTGGTCCAAGATATGAAAAGGTTTAGGAACCCCTGATTTGAAGGACTGAGAGTTACAGTTGACCTGGACAAAATAATTGAAACACCACATAAAAAAAGGAATTCAGCTTTGAAGTTAACTAAATCACAATTACAAAGGCAGCTACATAGACCAATCATATTAGTTTGGAATGCCAGTTGGCAGTATGTGCCAGCCATAAAAGAAGTCACACAATCATCACTTGTGCATGTGAAAGTTAAGAGCAACATGTGGCAGCTAACAGGGTTCTTGAGGAGGCCAAACAGCTGGTGCCTCAATAGCTGGTGCATTGCTCATAAAAAGTGCTAAATTATTGTTGCAGGAGAACAGTTTCAGAAATCATGGCAGCATGTGCCAAACATGGACAAACAGCATAAGCTGAGGCACACTTGTCCCAAGTTGATGCCCAAGAGAACAGAGGGACTTAACAGGATAGGGGCAAAACACCACAAAACTACAGCCTCAAAATTCACCACAGAATTTAATGAAAACTGACAATCTCAACAAAAGCTATACATTGTCGGTTTATGACGAAGGCTAACACATAAAAATGCATAATCAAGTGTAAAGAGCACAAAAACTTGGAGTCCTGAGCAATGAAACAAGTAAATTGGTTGGATAATTGTGTTACACCCTTTTTACTACACAGACAGGTTTATATTTGGAGACAGCCAAAGGATCCCTGCACCCCACCAAATCTATTGCCAAGTGCTAAACCTGTTCGTGGATCTGTAATGTTTGGGGCAGCCATCTCATTAAGCCTGATGATTGCTGTGCACAATTGTGTAACAGCCACATAAGATGAGGCAATTTTACACCCTATGATGAAAGCGCTGCTCCCATATTTCAAAATGCCAATGTTCCTATATTAGTTTCATTATCACCAAGATGAAGTTTAACATGCTCCATGGCACGTCACCATGTCCAGACATCACTGAGTCTCGATGAGAAGTTGTAGAGTGGAGTGAAATACATTTCCAACTCTTGATCCGTAAGAGAACTCTGGAGGCTTTTCTTTTTTAAAAATGGCTCAATATCCGACTGCACACACGTCAGGGTGTGTGTGACAGCTCTCCAAGGAGGACTGAAGCTGCTCTGAAGGTGAAGGGCAGCCCTGCTTGTAACATATAGATGCTTCTGTTCTTGTTTTTCCCATCATTTGTAGGAGTACTGACAAGGGATGTCAGTTGTTTCAGTGGTTTCACTTTCACAATAAAACACAAACAGGTTAAGCAGGTAGAAATACTCCTGGAGAAGAACCGAGTCACAGTAGTTCAGTTTTATTCAACAGTATATAGAGTAATGCAGATGTTCTCATTCGCTCCCAAAAAGACAGGATAATATAGCTTAAGTGGTTGCTTGCTTAATGGCTTTGGCACTGAAATCTGAAAAGGCTGGCATTGCCTAATAAGACTATGAGTATAAAATCAAAATGACTACTGAATGTAATTGAGTCTGTACTCACTGGGATTGTGCCACAATGTGTCTGGAGACAAAACCTTAGTCTGGCCCTGCCAAGTAGCTCACTGTACACTGTACTCCTGCACTTATGAAAAAGTTCAAAAGGCTCCAACACAAATATCACATTAGAAAGAATTTATTGCAGGCAAACAATACTATAAATAATATTTACAAACTACAAAACAACATTCCTTTTAATGGGTTCCATAAATTGCTGGTAAACAGTCAAAGTCTGGAGTTAAAATCAATCCTCATCGCAGCAGAGTATGTCACACTGACCGTTTATAAAACTGCAACGTGGGCAGATATTTAAAGCTACATTCAGGAGACAAAAATTGGATTCAGATGCAGTTCTCAGAATTGTCAAACATGTCCTACCAAATAAAATAACTTGTCTCAAAATGTTAATGCGAACCCTCAAAAGGAAGAGCAAATAAGGGTTTGCCTTTATTTACTGGACAGTTTGTTAACTGAATGTGTTTTTGTTAGTTCTTTTAACAGCCGTTCAAAATGCATAGCCTTTTATAGGGGTCTTGACCACTTAAGCGAACTACAGCCAGATTTACAATGAACAAAAAGCCTTGAACAAGGGGCTGAATATTGGCAACCCAAAAAAAGAGACAAATTCACACCACTGGAGATAAAATCTAGCTGTATATGCACTAAATCAAGGAAAACAAGCTGCTCTTCCATCTATAGTGCATCTTATACAAAGATTTTCCATCTCCAACATTTTGTACCTGTGTCCCTTGTAATGACCCCCTGATGTAATCGTCTGGCCCTAAGTTATTTTTGCTTCGGAAATAAAAGCAAAAGTTAGTATTAAATTATGCACACAATTGATAAAACTTATATTATGTCATATCTCTCATATATTCAGAAAAAAAACTCTCAAACTGCACAGCACACAGCTTCCCTCGTGGCAATAAGTTTAAGAGTGAAGGAAACAAGTGTTTCTGAAAGAATTAAAAACAACAAAAAGAACTTCAAGTCAGAAAAAAAGTCTGAATACTTCAACACTGAGAATATTGTCTTGCTGATTGTCCCCCATATTCTATGCCACTTTTTGCTAAAATCGCCAGAAAAACAAAAACTAAAAGTGTCAGAAAGTGTAAACTATACACAGCTCTTCAGTTAAATTGCTTGCAGTAAAATAAAAAGCATTAATCTATTGAATGCTAGTTTTCTTTGATTTCCCCCCCCAATCACAAACATCCTGGCAAGTAGAGTAGGAAAGGTACAATATGTGCCTGTTCAGTCTCTCACAGCTCTCACTTTCATGTCATTGTCGCCGTTTCCTCTCTGATTCTAAACAAAAATTCTCATAAGCTTCTTCGATCTCAGGCTCCATCTCATCTTCAAAGTAGCACCTGTGAACACAAAAAAAAAGAGTGATTTTGAGCCACTGATGTCACTTGTTTCTAGACCCATCAGACAAATGTGTTGCTGTGTAGGAATACACTGCACTTTTTTTATAACCTAGAAATAAGTTTTTTATGAAAGCTATATGCAGAGAAATGTTGCAAAGACACAAAAACACACGCACAGAGACAGAAACACACAGTTCTGAGTGAGTGGACAGTAGGAGCAAGCTAAGCTCTCTTTCACACCCATCTGCTGACTAATCTGAATCTAAGGCCCTGGTTGCCCCTGTTGCATTGTGGGCCAGTCAATCACATCCACCAGGCTCAGAGGGGCCCGCAGGTCAATGCCCGCACACAGACATGGTGATCATGTGACCTGCATAAAGTTGCCATCCAGTCACATGACCAGAGATGTCAGGCCAGAGAGTTTAATTTCTATAGGTTGCGGTCAAAATGAAACCATGACAGTATGATGAACAGGCCAGATAATTCATGGAAGAAAAAAATCTGTGGCAGCAATGATTAACATTTACTTTTCCATTCAGGAAATGAGAAGATCTAGGCCACGAATCAAAACTTTGTATTTAAGTTTTATTTCATTTGGCCATAACCAGCGTATGACAATGGAATCAGTTAGCAAGTGACCTTGGTGACCCTGAAGGCATTACCAATTGTCTCTGCAGAGTAGCATTATACAACCAGGCCCACAAATGGGGGGTGGGAGTGGGGGGGGTGAATGCCTTTGCAATATACACAGACTACTAGAATTATCCCAACTCATCACTCTGATGACACGTTTAGTGTGTGTACTCACGAGTCGTTTCCATTTTCTTCGTAAAGGTCAGGGAAATAGTCCTCCCGCTCCAGGATCTCTTGGTATTTCTCTGAATACTCTGCAAAAGAATGAAAGGCAAACATGCATGTCTGAAAATGTTTCCTATCTAAAGCAACGTTTTTTTGGCATGAGATTCATTTAATCGATGACTGGATCAAAGTCAGTCAAAAGGGCCAGGCAAGCAGATACAGAGGAAAGTATGACTAATCCTAACAAAAAATATCCAAGCAAGGAATAAGTCTATTTCCTAATCATAACGAAAAGATGCTGCCTATTTGGGGAGATATTGTGCATACAAATGTAAAACACATTAAAAATTAAAGGTTCTCGAAACTTCAAAGATCGATGCCAACAGTTTACACTATTTCTTTACCAGCACCCTTTATTATGTGCACCATCAATATATGACTATTAAAATATTCTGACACTCAAATGGCAGCTCTCCATTTCTTACAACAATCATACACTGATCATACCAGGACATCATGTGTAACACCAGCACCACATAATGTACATATGCAAGATTTGATTTGTGCCCACACTGGTTCCTTTTCAAGAACATTTTAACTACATTTCAAGTACATTAAAAACACATTTTGATTTAAATTAAAATTGAAATATTAAAATATGTTAATATGTGGCATTTTTGTTCATCTTTCCAATCAAATATTGATATATGTACTGTATATATGATGACTGTTTTTCTACCTATCCTAGAAATACACCCTCAAATCACAACTCCATAAACCTCTGAGCCACTGTAGTGTATTTTCTCTATTAACTAGACACTGGAATCACCATGTCTTGAATATGTTTCACAGCGTTATCACTCACCTGGGTCTGCTGCAGTAAAAGGAGTGCCATCTGCTGTGTAGAACGTAGGCTCATTCTGAGAAGAGAAAATAAATGAGTACATAACACTATCATGATAATGAGAGAAATGTACTAAATGGAAAACATGGAGCGCATCCCACTCACCATGAAGTAGTTGGGGTCGTTGTCTGGCGTGGCGTTGCTGGCTGCAGCAGCAGTGTGGACTCGGCCCCAGTCACTGGATCTTAGCTCCACTAGTTTAAGAAGCATCTGTTTTACATCCCTGAGGACAAACAAGTAGTCCTATCAAAAAATTATACACAGAGTTCCTATTAGTGTGAGACCTGTATACCAGACCAAAACTGGCCATTTATTATGTATCGGATATTCAGTGGTTATGTTGCCCACAGTTGCTTTGGTGGAGGTTCCTCCCTGAAAATAGCTACATTAAAAACTAAATAAGTAAACTCAATTGTTTTAGCCCTTATGTATGTAAACATTTCCCATTATTGGCTCATAGGTGGGGATTACTCCTTACTGCCTCAACAAGCTGGAAAACCTAAAATAAATTTAAAAGCCATGTTTTAGGAAGATTTTAACTACCTGGATTAATGTCAACATTTTGGTGCATTGTGTGCCACATGATATATAGTGATGATAGCTGGGCAATGTTATTGTCAAACAGGTCATTACATTTTTTTTTTAAATGAAGGTTATTCCTCTCATCAAACACCTTAAATTAAATAGCAGTAGGTTTACAACACTATATATTGTGCAGTCATGTTTTTCCACACTTAATAGCATGATTATTCCTCAACATCCATCTATCTGCAACTGTAAAACCTTAAGGTAACAACTAGTGGCTGCACCGTGCTTGATGTTGGACCTAACTTCCAAGCAAAAACAACTCAGCAGTTTCACAAGACACAATCACATAGACAATCACAGACCTGCTGCAGGTGCCATCTAGAACAATGTTTTCTATTCTCTGGATCAGCTGTGACATATCTGATGTTCCCTTCTCTTTCCACGCATCCTCCAGGACAGAGCCTGTCAGCTGCAAAGCAAAAACACACTCATCACCTATCCAGGCTGAACAGTAAAACTACATGGCAAGCCAGAGGTACCATGTAAACTGGGACTATAAGCGTTGTAGGCAGAAGCTTTTGTAACCTTAAGTAATTTTACAGCACAGATGAGGTTTGCATCCACAGGACTGGAGAAAAGACAATTCAACAGGTCTTTCAGTGCAGTAAGGAGGATGTCTGCTCGATTTGGAGCGCCTTTTCCACTTTTCACCTGCACAAAAACAAAGACAGCTGTTCCAAAACTCACCCAGTGGCTGACAGATATGCCAGAAATGTAAAATTTACTCTAAACAATTAAAAAAAAAAAAATTCAGCCTTACAGAGAAGCAGTCAAGTGAGAGGGGCATCTTACCTCCAGGTTAAGGTAGAGCTCTCCCAGGAAGAGCACAAACGAGTGAAATCTCTTCTGAGTGTCTGGGTCTCCTCGCACTGCCACATCCCTCTGCTCAAACTCTGTGCGACACCTAGAGCAGACACAGCGACATAATTAAAAGTGAATGATCAATATGGAAGTGGAGAAAAAATTAAATTAAAAAAACTTGTGATGCAGATTGGCAACACATAAATTAACCTGAATAAAAACCTTTAGGGCTGAAATAATTCCTCGAAGAACTCAAATAATACAATTACTAAAAATTCTTGATTAAAATTATCTGCCTTGTAGCTTCGTTTCACGTATTGAACTCTAATGGACTGTGGAACACACCAACAATAATTACTGTTACACAAACATAAAATTTGACGGCGTGAGTTGCAAGCTGTGGTAGTGAGATGGAGGGAGGCACAGAGAACATAAGTGAAGAGCGAGAGGAGGCAAGCTTGTCTAGAAAACGGCAGAAAGACTATAAATTCTGGGACCATTTCAGGCATACACCCCCATCCCCTTGATCTGGAGGATTTTGTTCCTTTTCAGGGGCAATCTGGACTATGAGAATATACTAGCAAATAACCATACAGCTTTTACAACTATGAGTTTTTTTCCATTTATAATCAAAATAGTCCACACCACTCTCTCACTGCTGGAAACTTGTGGTGTTTTCCAGCCCTTGGCTGTTATTATTATTTTTTTTTTTGCTCCATATTGGTTGTTTTGTTTTTTGTTGGTGCAGCAGTTTGCATGGGGTCAGCATTTTCCTCTGCTGCTGCCTGTATGGTGCCAACAATTTTTACTACTGCAGGCTATATACTCAAAAAAATAATAATAATATTCTTCCTCATCCGTTTTGGATCCTTGACTTTGAATTTCACATGCAATTTATCAACTGTCAAAAGTATATTTGCTCCCAGTCCTGTTTACTTTTTGACCCACATATGGAGAAAAGTGGTCAAGTGTGAAAACTGATGGAAAATTCACCTTTTCAGGAGCAGCTGACGGAAGTTGCCACTCGGTGGGCTGATAGTAAGGTGAAGAGACAGGTAGTTACAGAGCCTGGCACCCGTGTAAGAGAAGTTTGGAATGGCAGTAGACTGCAATGAAAATGAAACATAACACTCAATGAGCACATTATTCTACTCCTTCTACTTCATGTTAAACATTCTATCAGAAATATACATATTTGGAGGCTTTAGAACACAAATTAATCACTTTTTTTTTTAAACAATAAGCAAAATCAGTCCAAAGAGTTTTCAAACCTGTGTATAGATCAGCTCCACCAGTTCCTGCAGCAACTCTTCAGTAGTAACCCAGGAATTGAACATGCTAGCTATGTATTCAATGTCCGACTCAAAGGAACCTGGTGAGGAGCTAAGGTGACCAAGGAAGTCCGCCACCATATCTGCCAACGTCATCTCAGTATAATAGTTCTCACCGTCATCATAAACAGTGGGGTCCTGAAGAACGTGGTAATAAAAACAGAGAAAGAGCAACCAGTTGAATGAAGATTTTCATAGGTGTTTACAAAAAAAAAATGCACATTTTTCAATGAGGAAAAAATCAGAATTATATAAGTTTTCATCTTTTTCTGGTCTTTCTGAAAGTCACCACATTCACCACAAACCCAGCTTTGACTCCAAGCTGACAAATCAGAAGGTGTGGGAAAGCCTCTAACATATAATGTGGTTTATGTGGTTAAAAATAAGGACAAAGAACAGTAGCTGTGTCTGGACAAAACCAATGACGGCTGAGAAAGTCTCCTTACATCATAACTGGTAAGTCCAGAGGGGACAAACTCTGGAGCGTTGGCTGAAAGTTTTGATGACTTGACCAAGGAATCCACATTAGACACTTTGGATGCAGACGAACTGTTGCTGTATGCACTTTGTTGGGGTTTGCTCTGTTTTCTAGCATCTGGAAAGAGGAGAAACACAAATGTGCTTTTTAAAATAGTCAGTGTGATACCATCCATCCCCAAATTGGAAATATGTCATTTGACTTGCCCCCTTGCACAAACGGGTCAGCTGCAGCACAGCACCCCTCAGCTCGGGAGGGAATCAGTGTCTTCCCCGGGGACAGCTCAACAGAGGCGGGCTGCTGTCACAAGGCTCTGAACCCGGTTAACCTGGCTGCGAACCACCCCACTGCAGACACCTCCGCCCTACACTCACTATGTCCCGTCCACATGCAACACACTTGACATGGAAACTGACGAGTTTGCAATGACTGACATTTTCAATCCTGTCCCCTCTGCTCCAGGCACTGCATTGCTGTTAGCGAGCTAGCGTTACTTAGCCAGCGTTAACTCTATAATCTCAGGTTATAAGCTAGTGGGTCACTGGGCTGTCAGGCAAACCAGCTAACCGTGTGACATTTTCAGTGAGAGCTTTATTTAGATGCTGCAGTGGCTCACGCCAACCAACAATCCAACAGGTGCATGTCGCAAGGCCAAAATGCTAACTACGGTTAGCTAGCGCTGTCTAGCAGGTTAGCATATGACGTTAGCGTCAAAATGACAGATTTAAGGCACCACCAGGTTAAACGCGCAAACTGTCAGCATGCCTGCGTTAAAGTACACATTTGAAGAAACTGACTAGTGATTCTGGGTGAAGGCCAGCAGCTGTTTGTGTGATGCTAGTTTTGCCAGTAGACAGTTAACCAACAAGCTAATTCCCAAAATAGAGAAGCGAATGTGAAAGTAGCTAACGTTAATGGTACCATTAGTTGACAGGGTCCCACCTCCGCCGGCTAAGTCGTTAGCCGTGCTAATGCTGTTCTCGGCTAAAGGCGGTGAGGTCCGCGGCTGTCTCAGCGGTTCCCTCTGGTTGAAAACTGTGGCTCTGCTGTCTCCATCTCCAGCTCCTGAGAGGCCGGGGCTGGCAGGATGTGAGCGGATCCTCCCTGCCCCGGGAGCTCGGTCGAAATTCTCGTTCATGACTGCTGGTTTGTCAGGCGCTCAGTCGGGGTAACGTAGGACCGACAGCAGCATCTGAAAACGGAGGACTCCTGTCAACGTTAAGTTACCAAATCCCTCTGTGCTCGGCGGGCCTGGCTGGTGTTTTACCACAGCACAACGCGCCCTATCTCTCTTTCATGTTGACGTTTTCCTGGTCGGATGTAGCGCTACACCGTCTGGTGTCGGTGTACACAACTTTTTCTTTTTTTTTCGTTTTCTTTTTTTCTTTTTTCTTTTTTTTCTTTTTTTCTTTTTTTTAAAATAAGGTCCACTTCCTTTGACAACAAATCTGTTGTCATATTAGTGTCTAAAGTCCAGGTTGAGCTGTCGACCTCTAGTGGCAGGGAGTGGGACCTCACAAGCACACTAACAAATAAAACAAATCCTAAGAATATATATATTTTTAAGAAACTCACTTAAATCTCGTGTTATTATAATGTTTTGCTATACCATGAAGAGTGAGGTGATTTGGTTTAATAGATATATCCCTGCACACTGGTGGTGGAAATCACCGGAGATACAATATTATCATGATACTTGAGTCACGATACAATAGTAATGGGATTTTAAACGTTGCAATTTGCTGAGTATTGTGATAACACATATAAGCTCCCATGTCAGGGGTTATAATAATGAAATTATAAGGAAAACTTTGTCAACATGTTTTATAAAGTTTTTGTTATGTTCATCTCAGTTCAGTCACTTTTATTGCAGTAAAATATGATTGTCAAGCAGTCAGACTGACCAACTCTGTCATAGAAAACTGTGACAAATAAATGTTGCATCGATACATGGCAATACAGTATCAATACAACATTGCGATAGAAAATATCGCGATACTATGCTGTATCGATTATCCCACCCCTACTGTCCATCGTAATTCTAAATTGTTTATTACAAGGGCAGGGCAGTCATACATTTCATATACACACACAACACAAACACACACAGAACACACACATTCATGTATCTTGGACCAGATTCAGGACCTGGTGAACCCCTCAGAAGTGCCTCTCTCCCCCAGCTCACTCAGTAGCTGCCCACTACAAACATGTGTGTTGCACCAGACCTCTCGGTGTAAGTATTCATTAGTTGTTTTTAGCCTCCAGTCATTTTCCACTTGTTTCCAAAGCTGGATCACATTATGCCAAAGAGAATTCCCGTTCCAGAAATGCGGAGACCCACTTTGATAAAAGATTACTGCACCTATTTTCTGTTATTGCCGTTTTTTCCCCTGAACCAGTATCTTGGAGGAAGTTCAAACATTCACAAGTCTTGGGAATGCGAAGGATGACAAATGACAATAGCTTTGGCATTAGGGGGGGATACAGGCCATACTCAGTACCACAGGTTTTACAGACAGTAAGCAACCTATAGTTTCACTCTTGTGGAGTAGGCTACTATTATGTTCCTTGGTAGACATTATGCATATCCCTGTTGATTTATATGTTGCTTAATTGGGCTACATATAGATCAATTAAAGACGAATCAAAGGGGGAAAGTGTTCTTCCAACTTTCCTATTCTTTTACTTCCTAAGAAAATTTTTACCAAAAAGGTGGGATTCTTGAAAGCACAATTCTTCTCAACTATATAATCTTCCACTTAATATGGTTGAGGTAAAAGTTTGTTTGGAAGCGACTAATCTAAGAGCAACTTCCATATTTTTTTTTTCTTAGGTAACTTCCTAGAATTTTGCAAATCTGGCCTTAAAGGTGCAGCAGCCTCAATCTCACCGTATTGCACAACCAACCATAGAGAACACATAATAGTCAATACCAGGCTTGGTGCAGAGCCCGAGTCATGAAATATGTTGCCATGAGCCCCATCTGTCATGGTGTAATGCATTGCAGCTTTCCATAGTATCAATCATTTGTTACGGCGATTCCCTAAACCATCATTAAAGGGACAATATGAGTACACGGCTTATGGTATAGCAAAGTGCTTTTCTGATCTCCTGAATCCTATTTTACAGTAGCTTCCGGTGTTTTAGCTCCATATGACCAGGAATCAGAGTCTCGGGCCAGCTTGGGAGTGTTTGGGAATGAAGACATGGCCCTCCCCGGAGCCTCTCACCTTCTCTCCTCACTCTCCCAATTTTTCATGCCCTCCCTGAGATAGATGCTCAGGGAGAGGCGGGATAAGAGAACATGAGGCCCGGAAGCCTGTGGTGTTAATGTTCTCCCTGTGGTCTTTTGATCTGGCATCAAGGCAGCTGTCATTGATTAGTGCATTTGTAGATGATTACTGAAGGAAGTGGGTGGTCAGACACAGGTCATATCACTGATCTCTCCCCTCTACCCCCTCCCATCACCCCTAACTCTCTCTCTCTCTCTCTCACTCCCTCTCTCTCTCATTTGTGTCCAACACATGCATGACTCCACCATGACCAAAAACAACGTCTCATGTATTTCGTTGACATTTAAACAGGTGCCCAGTGGTTATCTTTCCATATGCAAAGACTCCTGCCATTCAGGAATGCTGCAGCTACCCAGTAATGGGGTGATAGTAGGAAATGATGTCAGCATCTACAGCCCATACCAGGGAAGTTACCTCCCTCCCATTTTGATGTGGTCGGTCTGTATGTTTCCCGTTTGTTTGGGAACTTTAATCATTAGCGCAATGGTTGCCACATGGAATATCTGTTTAGGCATTAATGGTTGCCTTTTGTCCCCTGCTACCTCAGAGGGCCTGATAAGAATAGACTCACCGTGACCTGAACCAGTCACCAGAGTTTTCTTGCGGCTTGTGAGAAAACTTGGCCTCCTCCCGAAGTTGTTTGTCATTATTGTGGTGCGGTAAAAATCGGTGTTCTGTGCACAGAGGAAGTCAGAGGACCGTGTTGCAGAGGAGAAAATGGTAGTTTTATTTTCACATAATAGAGTTCCTATAAAAAGTAGAGAATGCAAAGGAATGCTTGCCTTTTAAGTGTTTCCCTCCAGTTAAATATTTCACAAAATAAATAAATCATTTCAATACAGTCAAAACACAGTGGTTAAGTATCAAACATTTGCTTTAAATGTGTTGTATTCACTATTGTTTAATGGTTTCACGATAAGCTGACCAAGTTATTTTCTCCATCTTATCCATTTTCTGGCCCTCTCCTTTATGTTACAGAATATCTGGTTTCTCACATGAGAATCTGGACTATAAATAACAGCTTGAGACAGTTTTGCATCTACATAGCTATGACGCCACAGTTCATCAACTTGGACTGTATCTTACATTTTGTCCATATTACACACACATACTCTGGTCTAGTTACAAACCATTTGGCACAGACAAAAGGATAAATATTGCATCCTGTGCCACAGAAAACACAGATACGATCTTCCACACAAAGAACATGATCTCAGTCAAAGTCAGGAGCAGAGACCACTTGTTTTCTGAACAGTGTTAGTGCCTTATTCCCAAAGGAGAAATGTCTCTCTTTGTCTTTACAGTTTGTCAGTGTTCAAAAACTCTCTGTCCAGTGCTGAATATTCTCTCCCTCTCTCTCTCTCTCTCTGTCTCTCTCTCTCTCTCTCTCTCTCTCTAGCCAGATCCAGTTTTCCAGTTCACACCATGATTGGTAGGAAGTGGGTGGCTGTGTTCTTCCTGCGAGTTTTCTTCCCTCTCAGTGGCCTCCCATGGACATTCAGACCCACAAACATCTGCCGCTTCTTGTTCCTCCACTTAGCTGATGCATACGTGTTGTAGCCGTTCTCCTCGATCCGCTCCTTCAGGGTGCAGTCGACGCCAAACTCCCTCTGTGAAGGAGCAGATATCATATTTCAGCATTATAACCCCTGACATGTGAGGTTAGTCATAACATAGATCATTTTCCCATGCAAATCTATTGTGGTTACACACAATGTGGTGTTAATTTCACACTTTTTAACCTTTATGGCAAACTGAGTAGTAGCTTTTTGTGCGTACAAACTAGTGTGTGCATTGAATTGCCCCGGCCTGGCTATGATCCAAAGTTGACCCAGAAGCCACAGGAGTAGAGATAAGGCCTTCTTTGATAAAGACACAAGAATCTAACACTATCTCTCTCTCTCTCTGGAGCGTCCAGATTGACCTCTGACCCGGATACTAACCGCTCCATACAGCTCTCCCTTCCTGCTGATAGCCAGATAGTAGTTGCTGCTCAGCCCTTTGATGGCCACCACTCCAACGTCCACCGAAGTGATTTCCAGAATACCTAAAACACAGAAAAAGCAATGCATTCAGAATAATCGTTGGAAATCTCACATCATTTCTGCTAGTAAACAGTTTTAAGGATGTGATTTTCAATGCCTCAGTTGAGTTCAGATATGTTTTGTCCAAAGGGGAAATTTATTCTCATGAGTGGAAAGTCAGCTTGCATCAGGGTATGATAAAAACAATAAAACGCACAATGACAGTAAAAAATAGATGAAGAAACACAATGATGCATAAAACACTGCATTAAAAATCAGTGCAAACACATAAACTAGGCCTATTAATCCAATAAAAGTTTGCACAATAATTAGGGATGAAAAGCTGTAAAATGCAATGTACACAAAGTCCTAGAGTGAAGTGCTAATTCACAGAAATGGGAATTCTCATTTTGCACAATCTTGACAGAATCAAATCCAAAAGAGGAAGGGGACAGAGGAAGTAAAGGGAATAACATGTTTTCTCGGCCCATAGTCACTCCAGATAAGATTGTGCAGAACAATTAACACTGGCAGCCAGCGGTGACGAGCCAACCACCAGTTTTAGATATGGACTTGGCTAAAATCCAGTAATGTTTATGGACACTGCTGACTAACTGGCAACATATTGCGTTCTACTTTCAGGACATTTACATTAGCGAACACACTGGGTGGGAGATCTGTGTAATGTCACAATTATTCCTGGTGCACATTTTTCATCTTGGTGATATTATAAAGTTACTTTACAACCTACACCTGTGTAACAGATTCCAGCTGTGCAGGTCATTTAGCTTGAAAATTAATAGGTGGATACCAGACAAATTCTCCAGCTGTTTATGTTCTGTTTGGTATGTAGGTTACCAAGTCCCAATGCAAATAATTCAGGTTTCCCAAAGGCTATTAGAAGGGCTAATTTATACCCCAGTAACAAGGGCATGCTTTTGCTGCAGACAGCTATGGTTATTTGTGTGGTCTCAGTATCAGAGGTCAGAGAGATATAACTTCCTACTGTGTCCTTTGACCAGAGAGCCCACTTGTCTCATCTGCTGCTTGTGCATGCATGTGTGTGTGTGTGTGTGTCTTTGTGTATGTGTGCATGTGTGTGTGTGTGTGCTGTGAACCTCCCTGGTTCCCATGGCATGTTTGATTTCATGCCTCCCTCCCTGACTTCCTTTCCCCACTTCCTGTGTGGTGTCGTTATTTTATCCTGATAAGCACACATATGTGTACGCACGCACAGACATATAAGCACATGCACTCACAGACACACAGACACACACACACACAGACACACACACTGCAGCACGGGGGTGTGAACTGCAGGGAGATGATGACGTGCTTTGATCAGATGTCCCTTCCCTCCTCCGTCTGATGACTGTTTGTGTGGCAGCCTGCTTTACTGTCAAGCCCACTCTGCTGTGGCTGGGGGGCCCGCCGGAGCTGCCAGCTACGTGGACAGTGGAGGATGCAGGTGTGTCCGCAAAGAACAATCCCTCTCTTAAGAAATACAGCGACTTCTCTGCACGTCCGTGAGGTCTTGACTGTATCAGTTTCTAGTTCAAACAGTGGCACCTCGGGGCAGTAAGGTCTGAAGCAGCAAGGCGGCAGCGGGGACTGTGACACAACGGCCATTGAAGATCTGAGAGGGGCTAGTTTCTGTAAAGGATCGGGTGTCGGGTATGGAGTGAGGATGTAAGACAATCTATGGCAGTCTCTGGCTGGTCTGTAAACATGGGAGGGATGAAAGGAGGGAGAACAGAGGAGGACAGAGGAGCCATGACAGTGAGACTGGGGGTGGAGTGAGGATTAGAAAGGCTGTAATGATCACTGATCAAAGTCAGCCACCGGAGGCAGGGGCGAGACAGGTTGGATATACACGCGCACACACACCATGCACACACACACACACACACACTACTACTACTACACATCCATGCACGCACACACTCTCAGTTAATATTGCAGCAGGTGAATGTGCACTTGCACACTCTCAACCTGGCTGTGAAGCTACAAAATATTCATTCACCCTTCCCTGCTTAATCCTGGGCTTGGCCGGTGTGTGCCCGCAAGCAGACAATAATGAGCTTTTTACTGGAAGTATGGGAAAACGCTGTAATAGAAAATATGCTGTTCATTTAGCATGTTCCAGATTACAACAATCAGCCTCAAATGTGACAACAGTGCGTTCCATGAAGGTAGTTTTCTACAAACCACATATGTAAGATATAGCCTGAGGCCAGCCAGGCTGGTCCAGCTGTTTACGTGGGGAAACAGCAGTTTTTCTTTTGCATGCTGGTTGCTTTTTCCTAATGTGTGGCTTATTTGATACGCTCTGTTTGGAGTTACAACAGTAAATGGTGCATTGGTTGTGGAATGGAGGCACACAATGCCAGTGAGAATTAAAGGTGGTTTTTCCACAGTGGGATGCCAAAAACCATGTGCTTTGCAGCTTGTATTGTTATTCTTAGTTACACATGGCTTACTCTTTTTTAATAGATGTTCAAAAGCGGTACAAAACAGCATTTGGACAGATAATGTGGAATGTAAATTTTGAGTTGCACCATATTCACGTTGTTATAAAAGTGGAAGGAGCGGGGCGTAAATCAGGATATATAGTAATAACACATGATAAGGACCACACTGAGTGTATTTACATAAAGGGGATATTCATCCTATTCCCACCTCCATGAAAACTATACATCTCTCTCCTCAAACCTCCATAAGAGCACCATCTGTTGTTTCCCACGCAAAAGTTGATGACTTTGATTAAAGGAGATGTATGCACATGCACACACATGCGCGTACACACACACATGCGCACGCACACACACACACACATACATACATACACACTGCTTGAGCCACGTCCAGAAGCATTTTGCACACATGGCCCGGCCCCTACAGCGCAAAAACACAACTGGTGGGCTGACACAAATACACACATAATACACACACACACACACGTGCGCGCGCACACACACACACACACACAGATATAGACACACTAGCACACACACACACACACACATATACACAAGCACAGTCTTGACAGGCTCACCCTCTCACACCATCACAGCCGTGGGTAATTAACCCAACTCTTTTACCGCCAAGCCTTCCACTGGGTCTTATTTAGCCGTATTTCACCAGTCACCCAGAACTGCTAGTTGTGTATAAATTAAAAAAGAGAAACATGTACTCCACAAATTCAGTTGTGAATCATGGATGTTTTAATTATGTACTTAGGCCATGTGGATAGCTAGTTAGCTGACTTTTACATAATCTCTCTCTCTCGCTCGCTCTCTCTCTCTGTAACCTCAGCACAAGCTCCCAGCGGGTTGGAAAGCCATGTGGGACAGTTTTGCGCTGGCATCCCCATAAATCTGTGGGAGGCTGCATACTGCCTCTTTAACAGACAGTGAGCAGGGTCCTCACAGGGCCACAGGCAGCACCCAAAACCAGCACCTCCACATCTCACACAGATCTTAGATAGACAACATTAAAAATAGAAATACCTATATCCTAAAAGTTTACAGAGCAGCGTGTTGTTGCCTTGCAATTTCTGGCTCAGGACGAGGCGAGCTGCCCTCCACTCATCGCCAAATAACTTGATATTTTGTCACTTCAAGGGAGCATCGAGGGTCTACAAAGGACCTCAGCCCTGGGATCATGTCTAGCCCCAGGGGCCAGAGCAGACACTGGAGCTGCTCTTGTGTAGTATCCCTTACCGTGTGAACCTGATATCAGGGCACATAATCCACACACAGTGTCCCCAGACCCCCTCAGGACACAGCTTTTTGATGGCACCACCATTGATACTGAAGACGCGCACCTTTGATGTGGCCACAATGATGTTCAGCCATGTCATTCATGAACTTGTACCTCTAGACTCTCCCCTCTCTCTCCTCCTGCCATCACCTCCCTCCCTGATATGCAAAACAAACCCAGGCGAGCTTGCTCATCTTTGAGAAGGTAAATATGCTCCTAAAAATGAGGATAAGTTGTGAGCCAATAAAAATGGCATCGCTAAATCATCCTCCAAACCTACATAAACCTCAGGGAGAATTCACACCCCACTATTATGATAAACCGCGCCAGTCTTTCTTGTGCTGTTTCGGTTTCACAACTTAAAAGAAACTAGTAACGAAGATGGCAGTAAAGACATCACAGTGTAATATGCTCGGTAAATAAAGTTGTTTCTGTCATGACCTTGTCAAAACAAACATCTCCTTTGACATTCTGCCTCCCTTTGCCATTTCCCCTGAGTCACTTTGACTGAATGTGTGGTTTAGCACTCCCAAGAGGGGCATTAAACGGTTCCATATACACACACTATATGAGGTTGGGGGACACAGACAGAGCGGGAGCGAGAGAGCGCGCGAGAGAAGATTTTTGTATGTGTGTGTGTGGTAGCAATAAGTGAGCACATGTGTCGTTGTTGGTTGCTATATGATCACACACCCACTGGAGCATGTGAGTGCCCGCTGGCTGATAGGCACACACACGTAGCTCAGTGGAAATGCCTGCATGGGAGACTAATGAGAATGCCATTTTCCTGACCGATATGCCGAAACGTACAACATGCAATCACTCTAAAGACGTGTTTCTTGAAGAGAACACGTCAAACTGTTTTAAACAAATGTCTGATCTGTGACTGAGGACATGTAATTTACTTGACACTGGCTGGCAGGCGGGCTATCTGAGTGGGAGAGAGAGAGAGAGAGGGAGAGAGAGAGGTAGAAAGAGTCTGAAAGCATCAATGAGACTGACATCCATATCCACCCCCCACCCCCGTTCTTCTGTGGCTGTTATCAGCGCTGTTTACCCTGGGCTGTGAAGACTGCCTGATAATGGCTGGGTTATCTGTCCCAGCTCCTTTTTAAGCCATCTGAGAGCTACCATCATTGTGCTGAATGTTTGGACAGGAGAGATATCAGTAGGATGTCTGGTTTAAAACAAAAAGATGACTCTAATCAGGAATGCTTCATCTAAACTACCAACCAATAGGCACACTATCTGCGGGCCGGTGGTCTCTGGAAATTTAGGAAATAATTATTTATTCTATCAACTCTATGATATAACCAAGCAAAGAATTGTTACATGTTAATACCTGTGTATATTGTATCATGTATTATCTAACCTGCGCTAGAAAGAGGGATGAGAGAGACATTTTTTAAAATAATCAATACCTGATTTGTCAAATTAGGAATAACCAAAAATTTAGGAAGGCTATTCGGTAACAGAAATGTTCCTGCTTAAAGCAACCAACAGGTGCTTCTTGTAATGGAGACTACAAGTTTTAAAATCCAAAGAGACACCGAGACAGTCTGTTGTGACAAGAAAAGTTAAATGCCTTTATTTTACACAGGCAATTTGAAAAGTTCAAGCTGTCTGACATGTCTCGGCTCAAATGAACCGTGGCCAGGGTCACATTTATCTTTTGCAGCCACAACAGAGGGTCCCAGATCTTCTGTTTTTTAAACTGGTTATTCTTTTATTTTTCTGTGGTATTTTACATTATATGAGTTACTTACTGAGGGGGTCGTCTTTGCTCTTGGTCCCATTGACTGTTCCATTCTTATCAATCCTCAGGAAAAACTTCTGGAAAGAGAAGAGCTTCCTCCTCCGTATGTCCCCTTGTAGGTGGTTGTAGCTGCGCACATGCCTGCCTTGCGGCCCACCAGTCCGACCTAAGGGACCCCCAGTGGTCCCGGGCCTAACCTCAACCTCAGTCTCAGAAACATTCAGCCTCTGTCTGTCTCTGCGGGACTGATGGCAGACCGCCCCGGGCAGGGAGAAGGAGAAGACCACCAGGGCAAACAGGAGAGGCAAAGCCAGGGAGGAAGGCAGTGTGGACGACTTTAGTCTGGAGCTTGTCCCAGAGCCAGAGTGAGCCCCTAACCTGGCCCCGGAGCAGGACGAGGCAGAGGCAGCCTTACTCCCTCCAGCAGCCCATCTGATCATGGTAGTGTGCTGTGTGGAGGACTAGAGGCAGCCTCAGAGCCTGGGACATGCTGCTGGGGGCGAGGGGAGGCTGGGAGGGCAGGGAGGGGAGCCCTCCAGGGTCCGGGCCGGGGTGAGATATTCCCCCTGCACAGCACAATCGATGTAGCACCTGTATGAAACCCTCAAATTTCCAATTGGCTTATTTTTGACAGTGCGCTTACTTTTCAGCAAGTCACTGTGGTTCAGCTGCTTGTAGGCTGATGATCAAATATCTAGTCCAGGCCACCGAGTCTTTCTCGGAAAATAAATCAGTCTGGATGAACAAAAATTAGGTAAAAAAAATTACAGCAATTACTATGCGTGTGTATTCCAGTAACAAACCTGCTTTCCTTCTGTTTTCTAACTCTTCCTAAATTGTTTGTGAAATGTTGACTTTCTTTCCTGGCTGCTCCAGCGTTGACCCTTGTTTGTTCCAGACAGTTACTCACATGAAAACTCCAAAAAATAAAAAGTTCACTGATATCCAGGAGGAAAATTTGCCATGTGTTAAACTCCTTAGCACCGCTGCTGAAATGGAATAAGGTGCACCGCAATGTACTCACTACCTGTTAGGAGAGCAGCTCCACTCCATGTGTGCAAGAAAGCATTTTCAGATCTCACTCTGAGGACGAAAACCAGGATCCAGGACTTAAAGTGGAATGTTTGTCAATCCAAGTGCATGTCAGGTAATCCCTCTTTCTTATTCTCTTCCCCGGTTCCTCTCACTCTCTCCTCATCTCTCTCTCTCTACCCCTCTCTACCCCGAAATGACTCCACCTTCACAGAGCACTGAGGTAACACTCTGGGAGGCAGAGTGGACTCTCTCTCTCTGTCTCTCTCTCTCTCTCTCTCTCTCTCTTGCACTCTCTCTGAGTCAAGTCAGACTCGGTCTCCTCCTCTATCTTGATATTAGGATTCCTGGTCTGATCTCCTCACCTGAAGGGTGATCACAGAAAATGACTGTCTGAGAGGCTGTGCGTGTTTTGTGTAGCTGTGTCACTCTGTTAGCTATTTGATCCCTCCCTTTTCTAAACTCCCCCTCTCACATATGGGAACAAGTACTGCTCCGTGTGTGAGCAACTGTGTGTGTCTGAGTGAATGTGTGTGTGTAAGTGTGTGTGTGTGTGTTTAATCGTGTGCATGTGCATGCCTACAGTACATGCAAGCAAATCTAACTTATGAAAGCAGGCGGAGGGACACGGACTTGAGGTGAAAGAGGATATCAGGGTTTATCTGCATTGATGATGCAGGACAGGAAGGAACAGTCTTTGGAACAGTATTTGATCAGTACCTCCAACTACAGATTGGACTAGTGATTACTCTGTTGGTTAATCAAGTTGTGTGCCGCAAAACAAAACAAAACAAAACAAAACTCTCTTAATGTGTCATTTCAGTGGAAAAGATCTTGTTTTTCTCAAAACAAGTGAAAAAATCTGTGAGTGGGATGAGATAATCCCACTTGTTTGCAACGCTTGTCAACTTGTTTCCTGAATTTTCTTGAATCACGTCTCATTTTCTTGATATTAGTGGGCTGATCCGCCATGCTTTCAACATATTTATATTTGATTCCAGAAAAAAACCCTGAAACGAGTGAAACCACAGGGAGATTTTTTTTCTCTTATTTCAGGAAAAACAACTGACAGATTGAATATGAAACTAAACGACTTGTTAAGATTTTTTTGCAGCGTAGGCTTTTATTGTACGTGGCTGCCAACTTTGCAACCATATACACATGCGATTACTGTATTCCAGTGTGTCCAGTTGTATCTGTAAAGGTCATTGTATGCTTACTGGTGTGTTTTTTTGAATGTGTGAATGTGTGTGTGTGTGTGTTTACGTGCACGTGCCCGCATGCTGGAGTGTAAAAAGGATAAGCAACACAAATTGAAATGGATCCACTTGTTACTCATTACGATGTGATAAGTCTGACAAGTGGCAATCCTTCCCAATCTCTTCAGATAAAAATCATATTAAGTTACTATTGCCGGTTTTAGTCTGAATGAAGGCTTATCACGGGCATCCTGAGGGCCTCTCTCTTTCCCTCACGCTCCTCTATCATAGTGTTTTATCTCTCCTGCGGTGCTGTAATGCAGTGGAGCTCTCCAGTTTCACTCACCAGACCTCTGCCTTCCTCTGTGACTCAGGTGTCTGAGTGGCCTGCAGCCAGCGAGACTCTCTTTTACCAGCCATGCATCACGGGCCCTCAGGGCAAGACAGCCACAGGACGGACAATATTAAATGTGTACCCAAAAAAAAAACTATTAGGAACTCTTTTTTTTTTTTTTTTTGTCATGAAATACACTGTTGAGGTGAATCCAGGTAAAAGCCATTATTCTCCCTTGTAAATCTACACTTGTCCCAAAGGAGGAGAGAGCACAGCTAAAGAGAAGCAGAGCAGTTTAGAGGATTTTAAGGCTTTGAGGCACTTGAGATGTGTCTTTAAATGTCCTTGCGTGGATGTGTCAATATTAGCCCCACAAATAGCACGAATTGGATCAGGTCATTGAATTTTTTTTTTTTTTTTCAACAAACCAGCGTGAGAAACGAAACGTGCCCTGGCTGGATGTGTAAAACTCTTATCTATTTCCCCTGATCCCAGCTTTCTCATCTCTTTCAAGTGCTGTCCCCTACTTGCCTGCTGCCTTTAAATCGTCATTTTTACTGCCTGCTTTAATGTCTGTCAACGATGTACGGCCAGAGCTGCGGTCTGGTCTCAGGTCTGGTCTTCACTTAGCTGTCCGGCTTTATCTGGAGGGGGGGGGGTTACAAACAAAGCAATCTTATCAGCGCTTCCTTTGTGGTGTCCCTTCCCACTGCGATAACATGAATCAGCGTGGAGGAAACAGAGCTGGGAGGAGCAGGCATCACTTCTATTGATTATTGTTGCAGCAATCATAGTGATTCCAGATTTATTTATGTTATTGGAAATGATGTCCAATAAACCTATAGTCTATTGGAGCTGCATTTTATACATTTTTCTGTTTTGTTTTCTTTCTCTATAGTTGCTGATATAGCTTGACAATGCCAAGTTATCTATGTAGGCCCAGTTTGGGTTTTTCTTTCCCCTCCTGCATGTTACTTATTTTTTCCTGTCTGTACATGCTCTTACAGTGCAAATAAATGCTCAATATTACAGTACTAAACACTGCACTGAAAAATGCACATTTTAACAGTTAATTTAATCTGCTATTCAGTTCTGGTATTTTTCTGCAGTTTGAGTTGTTCCAACCATCTCCTAAACTCTTTCTGTCTGAACCAATGTGCACTGGAAACAAGTGAAAATAGCTCAACAAATTGGGTTATATTCTCATTTGTTTTAAGAAAAGTAAGATTTTAGAGCTCAATATGACTGGTTAAAATGGACACTTTCTGCTGTGTACATTTGCAATAAATTCGACTGTCAGAAACCTGTTATTTTCTGCAGCACTATGCCTTCCACAGACAGTATGAAAGCTCCCTCTGTATTTACCACCCAGTTAGATACGTCAGGAATGTCTTGACAATATTTCGCAATCACAATCATATTCTGCTGCTATCCGGTCCCAGATCACCTTTCAGAACAGAGTGCAATGTCTAGGACTGTGAGGATATGTCTTTAGTTCATAGTGTTCTTTCCACTAAGACAGTAATGTCCTCTGTTGGTGCCTCAGAGGGATGTGCGCCTGCACTGATGCTGAGAGACTCCAAAGATTTGCAGGATTTCTTTAGAGGCCAAGGAGCAAATTCTTTTTAAATGTAACCATGGCTGTGTTTTTTCTTCTAAACGCAATATAAGTGAGCTTTGCAGGGACTGGGGATGGTCTCATCTCCCTCCATGTTCCACCGCTTTAGCTTTTAGTGTATCTTTATAGATCTATCTCGCTGAATTGCATTTCAAAGTTCAAAACAATAGGCAATAGAACAGACAAATGTGCTGCTGATCCCTCGCTACAGGCTGTGGCTCTAGCTGGATTATTATGCTATTCTCCAAAACAAAAATATAATTATGAATAAGGCGGCGAAAAGTCAAATACCGGAAATTCATATGCAACGGCGGAGATGTGATTTCACACAATGCCACTTGCCAAAAACGAAAATGAACCAAGGCGAGACGCACAAAATGAGATTCTTTTTTTCCTCCCCATGTGGTTAAAATATAGGAATCATCGGGTTCACTACTAGAAAAAACTCCTTTCTTCTTCAAGTTTTTTTTTTCTTTTGATTTTTATGGCACGTTCTCAAGAAAATAAAATAATGTGTCAGTAATTTGAAAGATGAATTTCTCATCAGTCAAATTAAAAAACAAAAACCATGCTGTTAGGAGTAAAAGTCTGTCTGCTAGATCAGTTTACAGGACTGTTTTAAGAGAAGCAACTATAGATCAGACATCAGATGGGAGCAAGATGAAGATCTGCAAAAGTGACTGTTTGGTTTGGTTGTGCGGACACTGAGGAAGAGTCAGGGTGGGGCAGCATGATCAGAGTGGCTCAATTAGGTTTGAATCTGAATACTGGAGCAAGTTAAAGGAGTATACCCTGATATCTGATTTCATTTTGCTAATATTACTTATATAAGCAATCACTGATGCTGTGTTTTTGCATTGCACTTCACACAAATCACTTGTCAATCAATTTACGTCCACTTTTTCCTTGAGATCTTCTGCTGATGGACTTTCTGTAGATGCTTTTCTTCTGTTAGCTCAGTCATGATGGCTGTTGCTGCTTATTCTAACAAACCAGCTCCTCCTCTATTTATTACAAACAAACCACCGTTGCTGTTGGAAACATCAAACTCAGAGGATTTTCATTACGCTCGCTGCAATCCATGAATTAACTCCTTTTGCAATCACACATCATAATCGGACACTTGAGAAGCTGCACCTTGATGCACCTACACCCAACACCTTTTGGGCCTGTCGCTGTCACATTTTAGCATGTGGCCCTCAATTCCAGAGATTGGGTTAAACCTGATATTTATTTTGACAACAGGTGGATCCAACTCTGAACAGCGTGCACCATGTTGCTCTGTGCCTGCTCGCGGTGTCAGCATTCACAAGTTCAACTGTGGTAAAACCTTATTCACCTTAGTCACGTCATGTGTGTCTGATTTTGGTTGGCCTCGCTGCGAGAATATCGGTCCCTCCCTCTCGTACACTATCATTAAGCAGATGTTTTACGAAGAAAAAAGCACCTCACTCGGCGTTACTTAAGCTCATATCCGTATGTGGTCTATGAGGGAATCAAACGCACAACTCACAAACAACAAAACTGACCTATGGGAACCATGTGTGTGTCTCTGTCTGTATTCCCCGGGGCCTGAGCTGTGTGTGTGTTGGGTCAGAGGAGGCCGAGGCTTTAATAAAGGAACAGGCCTGGTACAGGGATGCCAGTCTGACTGCCGGGGGACATGCAGCCTGATGGGGTCCAGATGAGAGCCACCACACCGGACTTTGTGCTCCAAACTTCCTACCAATTGGTGGACAGATTACGACCCACACTGCTCTCTGCGTTGGGATTTAATAGGTAAGAAGTCAGATTAAATTAACACTCTCCTTAAAGCTCTTCAGGAAAATGTAAAATGTGTTACCTCAAGCTGCAGAGATAATTTGCACAACACATGCTTGGCTTGTAACCAATTTTTTTTCTCTTGGTCATCAAATGTAAATATTTAATGTGTCCCTGGCCGTTGAGTGGAGGGGTGTCTGGTAACCCAGATGAGGTTGCTGTTTCCTGCCGTATGGTGAGCAATAGATGTTTGTCATGTTATCTTTCCCATCCTGAAAAGGCCCTTACATCATCCTCTCTGCCGAGTGTCAGTTTCAACAGGGCAGGGGAATTTATTTACAGGTCAGACACTGGAACAACTTATCCACAATGAACTGTCCTCAGCCTTCCTCAGGGCAACATGAGGTGACAATGCAGGAAATATTACAACTACATATTACATTTTTAGCACCAGAACGAGTGGTGTGACAGACACAAAGACTCTCCGTGATGAAGACATTTTTTAAAAATCAATAATGTGCTATAGTGGTCATAAAAATGCATCATTTTATCATTGATTGTGCTAATGGGACAAATGAGATGACCTCTGTTTTAAGAAAGATGACATTTTATCAAAAGTCTAATTTAATGTATGATAACTGATGATCTGGGTATAATAAAATTAAATTTAGAATAAAGGAACCTATATTTTAAATTAGCTGGTATTGTGTTGCACAAGCCAAATTTAACCATAGATTAAGAAACTGAAGAATAATCATTTACCTAAATTGTGTTCTCAAATTATTCAAACCAGGATTATTAACAACAGAAAAAATCCTCGATGAAAAAAAAATGACACAATAAAAACAAGCAACAAAAATAAGCTATTTTCCAGGCTACTTCCAGGCAAATAAGTAAGTTAGTAAGTTAGTAAGTAAATATGTATATATTCCGAAGAATTGTCAACGGATATGTTGACCTGTTCGTGACAAATAAAAAATTCCATTCAATTCAATTTAATTCAAAAATTCAATTATATGTAATTAAGTGAACACTATTTAGCAAACTCAAAACTGGAATGCCTAAGCAGAGAAACTCAGATTTCTTCTTTCTCTTTTGGGAAAAATCTTGCACTCGAGTCAGGAAAGTATTTTGGTTAAGTTTTGGAAGACAAGAAAACAGACAAACATCGATAACTGGCTGAGGAGATTACAGTTTGCCAGTACCAATACCAATTTACAGCCTGCTGGAAGAAAATTACATCAAGGATATAATTCTTGGAGGAACTCTTAAATCGGTTTAAAATCCATCAGAGTTTTAACTGGAGTTTAAAGTTTTTTAAGTTAATCTGGCTTTAAAGAAAAAGCTTAACTTGCATTTACAGGAGGGTTTAAGTTTAATCAGAATCAGAATCGCTTTCAATTCACTGACCAATCAGGATTTATTCCAGATCAAAAGTCTTTCACCCGTCCTACAGTATGGATCAGGAATGTGAGGACACATTAAAACTCAGAGAGAACATGAGAGCTGAAAAGATGAAAGGACTTATTTTACGTCACTTCCTGGTGGAGGCAATAGCCACTGCAAAGTCATAAACTGAGGCATTTTCTGATATTTTCAGGCTTTTCATGAATGTGAGCTCAATAAAGTGATGGTTACACGCTAAATATGGCCTGAAACAACACAGGGACCCACAGGCATACTTCCCCTGGTCTGCCTGTGGAAAAAAGTGTCATATCCACTGTGCATGGTGGAGGTTAACAAGCCAGAGGAGGAAAAATAAGATTCTTTCCATTGTGCAACGACGACTGACACAAACACCAGTAGACAGTTTCAAATGAAGCAACACTCAATGACATAACGCAGAACAAGAGATGTGGTTAGGTAATGCAACAAGATGGAGTTTGCTTCGTCATGAGAACACACACATGCACGCACACACATGCAAACACACACTGCACTTAGGACATGATGCTCCACATTGGCCCAGGGTTGTGTTACTCCTTCCATTACTGCTGACTAACTCTTGCTCTGGGTTGAATGACAGCAGCGGGGCGTGCGGAGCGGAGCCGCGTCCGTTCGTGTCAGGTTATCTGGCACACAGGAACCTGGGAAATCTGGGCCAGCTGAACCCGATCCCTGAAACAGAGCCTGATGCTGCTGATTCTGGTGTTACACATCCAGCAGCATCTGGCATTCGCAGGTGAGAATGACTGTCGACCTGCAGGGCCATGACGCAGAACACCAACTTCATGCGACACATTCAGTTCACACTTTGCTAGATCGCAATTCGATTTAAAAACAAATTTTCTTTATCAGGAGATTCAATTTGACCCGATTTTGTAAACCACGATTCAAGTCGATGGGTCGATTCAGGGCTTCTGGCTAATAAACATGTGCACTAATATAAGACTAGACTGAAGAGTGAAAAAAAATCAGACAACAGAATTATTTTAGCATTATTTATTCTAAAAAAAAATTTGAAAAAAAGTTGCAGTTCATAATATTTCACTAGATTACAACAGGGTTTGGCTTTTTTGTTTTAAATCATGAATGATTCGATTCAGAAGATTTCGAGGAGGCTGAAGCCTGAGCGATTCAGTCCAATTCATTTCCTTTTATCAGTTGAATCGTCATGCAACGAATGAATCGTTGCACCAATAATTCAAACATTTTGAATTGTTCAAAGTTACAAAGCACTTATGACACAGAAATCTTACATCGTAACATTTATTGCAGGGGACATGTGGAAGACAGCTCAGTCAAGATAACACACAGTATGTATGACAACAGTAATGCCTGTACAAAATCATATAAACAACGTGGCCATCTTCAGTGGGGCCTGAGAGGGATGACCTGCAACACCTCATTCTCATTGGTCGGTTTTATAAAAGAGGAGGAGCACCACAGGTCGGACCGCAGAACTGTGCAGGTTCTGCAGCCGACCAAATGATCATCGACAATCACAGCACGCTGCCCGAAGCAGGAACTTGTACCCAGAATAGTGTAAACACAGTGCCAGCTTCTCACAGAACAATTATATGTGTACAGTATAAAAACATACAGATTATTATCAACAGTATATTGCGATCACCAAAATGCGTTATTTACACGATGCACGTACCAGTTCACTTGGAAATAATAGTAAACATATAAAAAAAATTAAAATCTGGAAAATGTTCAGCTGTTTCTTTGTGAATCATCAGCACCACAGATTGAAAGACAAGCACCATGAACCGTCAAGGAACAAATAGGCCATAATTTCTTTTTTTCAACTTGGTAAAGATGGTACAGGACATTGTGGTATAAATTAATGTATCCACTAAAAGAGTACACTGAAAACTTTGCACTCCCGCTATGTTGCAATGCAATCCAGACATGGGAATCATAATGCCATTACCACCCATATTGTCCATGTGTATAGTATTACATTCATATAAGAGTAATTACAAACCAACTTAAAGGAGCATGCCGGTTCTATTTTGACTTCCGCACAACAGTCGTTACCCTTATCTTTCTCCTTATCCTGATTCACTCCCATCCATGTTCAAATAATCTCAAAAACTGTTCTGTTAAACTTGTAATTTGCTACCCATAGGTAATTCCATCTTATGAATGCTTGGTCTGGTGTACTTTCACTAAAATGATGGCAAATCCATTACAATTTATGCACTAAAAAAGGAACTATGTTTGCATGTGCATTCAGATTCTGCAGCTGTCATCAGGTTTGTTGTGAGAGGTCAACAACTGACTGACTGAGAGCTGCATTATAGATCGAGGAAGCATGTTCCTTACACGTAAACTAGAAACAGAATCAGCACTCACTATCTGGCCTAATGTATGGCTCAACTCTGCAGCTACAGTCCCTGCTAGGTCACTTACGTCTCAAACTTTCAATGTGGGACACGCTTGGTATTAATTCACACACTGTAAGTGATTTTAATAGAGTAAAAAAGTCATTTTGGTGAATGTACGTACATGTTTGCTAAGTATACACAAGATGCAATTACCGATGCATGGCGGCTTTCAGTTTCTCCTTTTTGAATGGGTGTGAGTGACTTTTAAGCTTCAAAACCATGTTAGTGACACATGTGATCACGACCGTTAATAACAAGAGGACAAAACAGGACTGGTATGCTCCTCTGAGGGAAGTTAATCAGTGAAATAAATGCTGCAGATTAGAATTGGATCATTTTCAACTGATAAAGAACATTTTTAATGAGACAGTTAGCACTGGATCAGTAATCCAATATGAGTGAATTAAATTGAATATCTCCAAGAAATGTCTGTATGATTAAAATTTTAACCTGCATTTGGCAGGGGACTACAGCAGTATGCAAGGTGTTTTACGCTCATAGAGAAATAATGAAAGTAGTAATTTAATTATGAATGACATTTGTTTGCTCACCTCGTCATGGATCGATGAACAGTAAACCTCTAAAAACTAGCTGCACTCAAAATGTGTATTGACCACCAGTGTTTGGAATTTTCTCCAGCTTTCTTTATCAATTATTGCATGTTTTCTTGGAAAATATTCCTTGGAAAACAAAGGAGATGATGGAAGAAAATTCAGTCGACCCACTTTATTTTGTGAGGATTACCAGTGTTGAATGAAGTTGTGGTGATGAGGTGGGTGTTAGCACCTTGGTTTAGAGCAGCACCGTGTGAACATGAGCTACTCTGTTTTTGGATGGATGACTGTAGTGCTGCATGAGAGTAAGTACTATTGTACATTGAATGTGTCCATGGTGGTGTGTGAGGGTGTGTTACCCTGGCTACGGACCGCAGGTGACACAGCACTGTCTCTGGACCGACCTGAGGGAGCAGCGACCCAACAGTTTCAGCTTGTCACAGAAGCGAGAGGACATGCTGTTCTTCCTGCACACTGGACCTGTTCAAGAGGGAAACCCGGCTCAAACCAGTTCAAATGCCCTGGCACACAGCAAGAACGGAGAGCACACGACAGCTGATGGGCGATATGTAATGCTGATATCATGTTATTTATCTGATAAAATACAACAATTTAATAATAATAACAAATGAAACACAAAACTGCTGAACCAAAATGAACATTTATTTAATACTAATCTCATTGTCTGCGTTGTCTATGTTTGCTTAAGTAGAGCTGCACTCTGTCTGCAGTGCACTTTCTTTAAATTAAAAAAATGAATCAAATAATAAATTTACACATGTAATCACAAAACTAAACTTTGTGAAAAACAACAAAAAAAAGTAAGAATGAAAAATAAGTACAGTTTTAGTCAGTATTAGCCAAAGCCGATTATCTCAAAATGCCAGATATTGCCATAATTGGTTGACTGTTAGTGAGTGTGTGTGTGTGTGTGTGTGTGTGTGTGTGTGTGTGTGTGTGTGTGTGTGTGTGTGTGTGTGTGTGTGTGTGTGTGTGTGTGAGGCAGTCAGCTGCACAGGCGGAGGGGAATGCACTGGAGGGACATAAGGCTGGACTTTATTGGAGTTTTATTAACGTCGTTATTTTTCATTGATAGGCCGTCTGTGCACATTACCTTCAAACTGACAGTCCCTTTGACCCAAAACAACG
>OMLB01034123.1:0-21452 GCA_900302555.1 Myripristis jacobus
TCACTTTAATTCAGATTCTGGCTATAATATGTGTTTTATGTAGAAAGGCTATAAGTGCCTTCCTTACAGCTCGTATGCTTTCTTCCTCCCCTTCTGTCCCCAGAATTCCTGGCAGGGTCCACTCCCGTCCAGGAAAAAGCCTACTAGAACAGCTGAACTTTATTTGGGGTTAATCAGAGGCACTTTAAATGATGGCAGGTGTGTACTGACTCCTATTTAATATGAGTTTGAATGTGATTGGTTAATTTTGTGCACAGCCACATTCCCAGTTATAAGAGGGTGTGCACATTTGTGCAACCACATTATTTCAGTTTTTTTATTTTTATTTCCTCCCTGTAAAAGATTTCATTTAGTTTTTCAACTGAGTTGTACAGGTTATAGGTCACATTAAAGGTGGAAAAAATTCTGAAATGATTTATCTTGGTCTCATTTTTTTACATGACAAAAACCTGGCATTTTAAGAGGGGTGTGTAGACTTTTTATATCCACTGTAAGACCCTATAATAGAGAACAGAAGGATGTCACAGCAGTATTAGGTGCAGTTTAATGGACAAAATCTGACTTTACACTAACTGGCTTCACAAAAGCACAGCATAAGGATATTAATGTAGAAGGAAATCACAATTACAATGGTAGACAAAAAGGATGTGTGTAATCATACAATACTAGAGTGTAAATTGAAGGAAACGTGACGGATTTTTCCTTTCCATGCAAAAACAAGCGAGTGTTTTTCCATGGAAACTAAATCTCCAGAGGTGGGAATATCCACTAAAAATAGTAAACAGTGTGTAACCTAATGAATGACAGCTGTTGTAGGAAGCGAAGGGAGCTTTTCACGTTGCTACTCATGAACCAAGCAGCTGAGTTTGACCTTTCACGTCTGGAAATATATTTCTGTGTAAATTCCAGGGTAAAACCATGTGAGATCAATTTTCTTCCTCTTTGCTCCCTTTGGATTGTGGTAATTTCCTCGCCTGTTGCCTGGAATGACGTCAAACCAGACCAGACTGGAAATAAGGCCGGTCGTGTATTTCCAAATAAAACCCCTGTTGGTGATCTTTTTTTTTTTTTTTACAGCAACAATCTTTCTAGCGTCTATTTCCCAGCTATAGTCTCTCTCTAAAATTATCCTAATAATCGCACTGAGCATTTTGATACAATTTTGTGTTCCTGGCACCAAACAGCCAATTAAGTGCATTTATTCTGTTTTTTTTATTTTGAAGGCAAAACGTCTGATCACTTGAACTTGACGCAGGATGGGAACAGGTCTGGACTGCGCATGCGCACTCCGTGAAGGGGATTTAACTGGGACCGTGAGAGCATCCTGTGCGGGTGAGCTGCACTCCCACTATCATAAGGACCATAAAGTTGTCAATTTCACGTTTTCGGATAAGTACATAAGATTGCTCGGGGCAAGGCTGTTCAGACTGGACTCGTACCACTGAGTGTCTTTCCTTGTAAGGTGTCTAAAGAGGGCTGGCTCCTCTGTGAAGCTGCTGACTGTCTTCCGCTCGTCTCGCCTGGCTCCGGTGATAACTTTTCCTTTGAAGCAAGCTCGGATGTGGCAAGCAAACTGCAGACGAATGCATAATTTAGCGGACTGGATTTCGGGTAGGCAGTATGATTCATATTTCCTCGCAGACACCATGAAATTACAACGTCAACAGCCTGTAGGTCTGCTGTTTAATTTACACATTTAGCTATCCCAAATAATACCAGTAGTGAATGTCGAAATGAGCGGCATAACATGGAATATAGGGGCGCATATATCTGGTGTCACAGTGTTGGGACAGAGCCTGATGGAAAATCAGAGCGTGGTTGGCAGGGGGGGATCAGGCGCGTGTCCACGTCAGCTGGCTGTACACGTGACATAAACATCCCAGTCTGCCTGACCTTACGGGAGCGAGCCTTGCTGAGCTGTCACAGTCCTCGTCATCATACATTATGTACTGTAGAAGGCAGTTAATTTTGCATCATCATCATCAACACCATCATCATCCACAGCCACAGCATGTTTCATATCTATCTATCTGTCTGTCTATAATCTTTTAAAATATGTAATCACATATAAAAAAAAATATATAAGCATGTGCACTGATCATATGGCATATTTTTCATGACTTTTTGTTTGGTATGGACTTTAGGGACAGTCATGGGAGGCTGTGTGGGGAGGAATCGCATGGATAGACAAGGGAGTGGCCGAAGCTCTACAAGGAGCAAAAAACGTGGAGGTAAGAAGCTGAGATGTAGAACTGGCCCGTCAGCTGTGAAAGGCCAACACACAGTGCTTTTTATGCACATTAGAAAAGTATGAGTTTATGTGCCCGAGAGCCACGCTAAGCCAGAGGGGCCGTCCTCACAAGGTTTAGGCATAAGGACCGCTGACCTTACACCAGAATCTGATTTCACATAACCTCTACGCATGCACTGTTGCGTGGATGCCGCTGTCATTCTGAGAGCTTATTGTCTCAGGTGTGAAATGTTTCATGCCTCACTGCTTAACCTTGTCTCTAATCTCCACCTCGATGGGAGGGGACAGGTGAAGCTGCTCTGTTTATATAAACACTGTTACAATCCATTCTGGGTTAGAAAGTGGCAATGCACTGGGCTAGATTGCCATTCATAATGCATTGATAACAGCAAAGACCTGCACTGAGAGTTTTCACATCAAAGACTGAGCTGTTTTGAACATTTCTTTCCTTATGCCTGCATGCAGATGGACATAATTCAGTTGTAGCACATACACAACTGCTTAAAATACATCCCTGCTTGTGCCAGATCTTTTACAACTGAGAAAAGTTAGTACAACAGCCTTCTGCTGCAGCACAGACAGTAGTATCTGTCTGGCCATACTACAATCAACAAACAGACATCCATTCATTAATAAATCTTCTAATCCTCGATGTCCCCAGTTTGCCAACAGCAAAACAATGGACCACTGTGTAGCCAGGTGATGGAGATGTGCTCCACTTCCAGCAGATTTTTATAGTCTGACAGGGGTTTACTGTCTCGTAATAGCTCGACCATCTTGCCTTTGGGTATTTCTATCTCCTGCGTCTAAACAGAGCTGATAGGATTAGGCTTTTGTAAAGAGGCTCCCAGCTCTTGGACGCTCAAATGACTCTCGTCTGATTCTGCACGTATTTCTGTCCATTGATCCTCGTATTTTTGGATAGCAACATATTTGTTGTTAGAAGGGATAAAAGTGGCCTGAGTGTGGTCATTTTTAAAGAAGTGGGGAAGTGTCACAGCAGTTGACTGAGTTCTGAGCCTGCACATCGTGGGAATCTGGAGCACTTGGTTGAAGTTTTTGTGTCCTCATTCCTGCAGTTAACACAGCAGGGAGTATAGCTCCTCTGGGTCAGTCTCTCTTGGACCTTCTTTTTGATGCTGACTTTGGATCTACTCTGACTCACACCAAACTCTGGAACCAGCCTGATTCACATCAAACTTCATAAAACGGAAAAGCTATAAGCTATGGGAGTAACTAACTCCAGGGAATACAGCTACTATCATGCTGACACCCCCATTAAGGTTGTGCTGAAAAGTAAGTATGGGATCGGTTAGGAGAAAGATTTTTTTCTGTTTCCAGACATAATGTGTTGTGCCATCTGTCTCAAGTGGTTTGTGTCAAGTTCAAGATTATCAGTGCTATTGTTGTTGTGTTTTTTGTATTTTCTCATGTAGTTGCCAGTTTGCAGCTCAGAGTTTATTTGTGGATTGGAAACTAATTTCAGGAAAGGAGAATGAAAAAGGTTAAAAACACAAAAAAGGGACGAGTTTAGGACAATCTAAGCCATAGTTTCATGGACACTGTGAGACTTGCTTTTCAAAATTAAAGATTTTAGAGATACGGGTGCAGGATTTATGAGAACTAAATGGCTGTATGTGTTTGAGTGACATATTAATGCAATCCTCTGAAGGCTAATGCACCCATGCAACTCACCAGTGTCACAACAACAAGGACTTAATGCTCACACAATGTATATGCAGGGTGAAGCCCAGTGAGTGCAAGCAGGGAAGCGAAATAAAGAGAGTAGATTATTAATGCTATACTGGAACAGAGAGGGCATGCTGGATCATAAAAAAGATTGCAAAGATTTTTGTCACAGTTTACACTGCACACAGTCGGTGATGAAGAAGACTAAGGTGCTGCAATTATGATTTTGGGAAAAGATAAAGAGTTCGTTCAAAGCCTTTGCTTGTACTGACAGATCTAAGACAGAAATTTAGGTTATTTACATATCCATAAGTATGCAGATACATACAAAAAATGCACGTTTGATAAAGCCTACATTGTGACCTGAAACTCAGGTCGTTGTCTCATTGCCATGTATTACAGCACACTGGCCCACACTGTTGATTGTTTTGTGTCTGCGTACATAATAATGGTTTCTGAACTTCATGCCAAACATAGTTAATAGACCTTGTAATTTTACTTCATTTTCTTTTGCAGCTACATAATGTTGTGTACTGGGTAGCTGGCAAAGCTGTGCCAAGTTTTGTATAAATATAGGATATGTGATTAGACTATACAATAGGATGATTCGTCATAGATCGTGGTTGGATTTCTGTCTGCTTACTGTGCAAGACTTGTACGAGTCTTACAGTTTTTTATTTGCCATCTTTCACTGCCCAAAGAGCGCTCGTCTCCCCAGCCAATGCCTTATGGGATAGAGGGAGATAAATCGCGTTATGTGGAACCTGATTACTGCCTATAATCCACTGGTGTGTGCTTGTGTGTGTTTGTGTCAATGTCAGTGTGCGCGTATGTGTTACTGGTTCCTGCAGTAATCCACAGCACTATAAATAATCACTTTGATTTTCCTTCTTCTGTGAATCAAAGTGACTTTCCTGGGACTCTGGTACACTACACTCCATTATGTCTGCCAGCACTCAGGCGAAGCAGAACGGAAATACCTATAAGTGGTGAAAGGGGTGTGTTTATGTGCGCTCAGAGATCTGATAAAGAGCACTTACTCAAACTGTATTGTGAATAACATAATGTTGAATATCACAGGTGCACGAGGGTGTAAACATCCTGTTGTATAAGTTGTGTTTACTAATACCCAGCTGAAGTAGGGGCTTCCCTGAGGGTCTTAAGATTAGCTTTTCTATCCTCCTCTGACCTCCTTGGTGTTTACATGAGCTAAGGTACATAAACATATACAGTAAGTGATATGGTGTTTAGCTTATCTGGGATTTCTTACAGTGAATGCAGTGGAGCAAACTCATAACTGACTGACTGGAAGTTGAGAAATTGCGAATTATGTAATGCAGGACTATTGTTCTATCTCCTGTGAAATTCTGTCAAATTATCTTCTGATTCATCGTCTAAGCGTAACTGAATCAGCTGGTGACCTGTGAATTACGCAAACATGCTGTCTGAGTCGTCTTCTTCATTCACTCGCACCCGAGGTTACAGTAATGGAAGGAGCTCAGACATTCTTACAGCAGTGGGTTTGGGACTGCAGCCAACCTGGCAACCAAAGTAGATGCTAAGCAAGTTTTCTTAGAGCCCCATGCTAAGATGGAACAGAGATTTATCTTTGTTGGGTGTTACTGCCCTGATCCATTTTAGCTGTTACTTTGTGCTATTATGTAATTATTTATGTTGTGTATATCCGCTTATGCTATGAATAAATGCTTAGTTTTACTTTTTATAAGCACGCCTCCAGGAGTCAATGACTTCATGCCGTTTTTCTCTGTAAGGAGATTTCCCTTGAGCCATAATTTCTCATGCTCTGTGGAGATCTGACAAATCACGTTGTTTGAAATGTTTGCATTTGAACACAGACCAGGAAACGAGATGAGAGAGTTATGTCTTACATGTCAAATCATCTGCATGGATGTGGCACAAAGCACAGCAAAGGATTTTAGTGCCTGATTGCCTTCAGCTGAGTCAGGAAAGTGAATGTCTTCTGTCTCTTTCACAGGACGGAACGAGCCCCTCAAAAAGGAGCGTCCAAAATGGAAGAGTGAGTATCCCATGACAGAGGGCCAGCTGCGCAGCAAGAGAGATGAATTTTGGGATACAGCCCCAGCCTTTGATGGAAGAAAGGAAATCTGGGATGCACTCAGAGCAGCAGCCCTTGCTGCAGAGAGCAATGACCTAGAACTAGCACAGGCTATAGTGGATGGAGCCTGCATCACACTGCCTCATGGTATGAAAACACACACTACACAGACATGCACATACACACACAAACACACACACACAGGCAGCATAGTATTCTTAGTGTTATCTTCCATGCAGGAGTGGAAATGTGCTTGATCCAGCCTTTAATCGTGAACTGTCAATGTCCTTGAACTTAAAGACTCAACACATAACTCACATTTGTCAATCGCAAAATGTGAAGGACAGTTTGCAGAATCCCATGTATCAGTTGTTCAGAGATTACTGCTGTAATAGTTACATAATAGTCGCATTGCAGCATGACCACAGTAGATGGATTGGTACTCGGAAAGCCATGGCAAGGCTGGATGGGGAAAAAAAATCCTCTGTTAGTGTGTATCTGGGCATGTGGAGGGGGGATTTTTGCATTCCATGTTCTTGTTAGTCCAAGGATGTTCCAGATGTAGAGAAAATATATAATGGCCCCATTCTTCCCTCTAACAAAATTGAGTTATGAACAGCAGGAGTAGAGAAACAGTACAGTCACTGATAGTTACTGTGTGATGGAAAGCATAAATGACGCAGACGCTTAATTTGTTCTCTCCCTCCTCAGGCTCTCTAGCAGAGAGTTATGATGAACTGGGCAACCGCTACCAGCTCCCAGCCTATGCTTTAGCCCCGCCCCTCAACCTCATCAGTGAAACTGCCAATGAGAGCGAAGCACCTGAGCACACGGAGAAACAAGCTCCACCCCCTCCGACCAAACAGGAGTTCCAGCTGCGGGTGCGCTTGTCAACAGGTAAGAAACAGACGGCCTTAAGGTAAAGGTCCATTCACATCCACAGCTATTAACATAAAACAATCAAATGGTAAATACAACTTCAGTGATCCCACTACAATGTATAAAAAAAAATATATTCATAACTACGTTTTTCAGTCGATATCAGAGCATTGTTATAAATATACAGGCACCGATCCAACATGTTTAATCAGTGAAATTTCTAAGAAAGACTGAGGCAGGAGAATTCAGTATTGTTTTCTGATTTACTTAATACAGTTATGACTGTTGTATGAATACATTGTTGCATTGTTACAATGCATTGTTACAGTGTATACTTATGGTTACAATTGTAAATGGGTTTTATTGTCTGTTCCCGGTCCCCAAAACACTACACAATGACCAAATAATTTATAGAAATATATTTTTAAAAATTTCAATTTCTTTGATTTTGCCTGTTATAAAGCCTTAATTACATGTCACCCAGTTTTCTCATGTAGATTATGAGATTTCAGATCATCTAATCCAATCTAGGCTAGGGACTAATTCATCATTCATGATTTTTAGTGTCTCTCAACGTGTTCAGAAATCAGTATGAAACTAATTTACGCCTTATGGCTTTCCCAGGCAAGGACGTGCGTCTGACAGCCAGCATGGCGGACACCATCGCCCAGCTGAAGAAGCAGTTGCATGAACAGGAGGAAATTGACTTGGCCAAGCAAAGGTGGTTCTTTGCTGGGAAACTCCTCACCGACAAAACCCGTCTCCAAGACACCAAGATCCAGAAGGACTTTGTCGTCCAAGTCATTGTCAATCCAAACCCTCCAGTTACAATCAAGTGAGGGGAGAGAGAGTGAGGGGAGTGAAGTGAAGAGAGAGGACGTTCGGAGAGAGTGGCAGGAATGGGGCGTAGAGCTCGAATTTATTTAATTTTGTGTACATTTTTATAAAATGTTTGCTTTTGTATTGCTCCTTTTTGTATTTTTCCTGCCCCGCCCTCAAAATGAACTAAAAAAAAAATACAAAGCACTGAAACACTTTAGATGAAATGTAGAGTCCTAAGATGTACATCCCCATGTCTGTCTGTCTGTTTGTCTGGATGGTCATCAGTCTTCCTCAGTAAGCCATACCGACTCACAGCCCTTTGTTTACATGTGTTCTCCTTGTTGTGCATGTTTGTGCTTATACTCATTGATATACTGAACTGGTTGGCCAGTCGATAACGCCATTCTCTTTTTATGATTTCTGTTATTTGATTCAGTATGTGGGAAGGCAATGACAGAATACTGTAATGAAAACATAACGTAAATATTTGTTTCCATGTGTGCCAGTTGATCGTGTAAATATGTACATTTGTTAAATTAATATACACAACCTTTTCAAATCACAACTGTGAATGCATAATAAAGACACGGAATGTAATGAAGGTACCTTTTTAAAAGGTGAAAAGTAGATGATTTGATTTCTTTTTATTTCATCACTCCGAATACGATTTGCTGTAGTTTTTTATGTGAAATATGATGTTCACTGTATTTGACTAAATTGTGAATAAATATTGTAAATTTAAATCAAATTTGCCTTCTTGGTACTCACTATGCCGCCGTATGTGTTTTCAAGGAATATATATAATTTTTTTTAAATTAAAGGTAGAGCTTATCCTTAACATTTTGTATGCATGGTACAAATGGATACCAATGGGACAGTTTGTCCAAGCTCTCAAGGACACGTGACTCTTGTTGTCGGCTGGACAGCGCCCTCTAGTGGTAAATAACATGGACGACAGCACATACACGTGAACGCCTCCGTGACGTCATCTGAAAAGCGACAGCGTCAGCTGGAGTGGTCGGAGAGCCGTGGAGACGTGACTCTTTTCAACTAAAAAAAATGGTCAAATCGGGGAAACTGAAATCCGGGGCAGGATCCAAAGTCACACGGTGGAAGAAAGGACACAGTAGCGACTCAAACCCGCAGACAAATCGTTTTCGACAGGCCGCCAAAAGCCGCTTTTTCAGCCGACCCACGGGTAAGCTCTGCCGGCTCTGCCTCTCCAGACCACACGTGGGTCTGCGGGCCAGCCTGGCTGCTGCTGCTAATCGGCTAGCGATAGCCGCTTAGCTTGTCATACAGCCCGGAGAGGCTAACGATAGGTGCATCTCGTTAACTTACAGCTGCAAAAACAAACAGAAAATACTTAATTAAATTGGTCAACAGTTGCCAGTTGCATCAACGTACGAGTTTGGGTTTAAAATATGCAGTTGTAGCTAACTTGTGTGTGACTGTGTGCAACAGAGGTGTTGTTTACCGTATGAAGTGGGAGGCACATTTTTGTAATGACATCCCATAAGGTATACATCTGATTGATAGTTTTCAGACGGACATTACTTACCAAATGCCATGCCCCTCTGTCATATCTATTGATCTTTGTACGTTCAACTTTCCGTAATTGTTGAAAAATTGTAGCTTTTAATAAAATAGAGCCTTACATGTTTTGGGAAATGGATGGCCTTCTGGGCACTTGGCTGCTTTTAGTTAAAATATAAGTAAGCAGCCAATTTCACCATAATAGCTCAGATCGTTGGATCTGAATCACTGAATCTCATCATAACAGACTTTTTAAAGTGATTGACGTATCCTTGAGTTTGGTGTCCCAGTGAGTGTGGAAACCCTTTTACACCCTGAGGTGACTGTGGTTTAGCCTAAAAGGGATCAAATTGGTATAAGAGTGTATCTGTGTTTGTTTCTGTCCACAGGAAAGAGTGATCTAACAGTTGATGCCCTCAAACTACACAATGAGCTGCAGGCAGGTCCACTGGAGGTGGGCTCAGGTAGCCGTGGAGATGCCCGCATGGAAGAGGAGGAGCAGGATCAGGCGTTCTCAGAAAGGACCTCGGGCACGTTCCTCAGCGGCCTGTCAGACTGCTCCAACCTAACCTTCAGAAAGGTGCAGCGCTACTGGGAGTCCAACTCAGCTGCACATAAAGAGGTGGGCGTCATAACCGGGTGTATCAGTAGATTATCATGGTAGATGCTGATGTCCTTACACTGAGACTACAAAATCACACTTGCTGTGCATCCAGATCTCTGCATTGCTTATAAAATTAAACGAACGACCTGGTATAATGACAAAATTGACATCTAAATGAGGTTGTAATCATACTGTATATGTTCCACAATCATTTTATACATGGATGGAAAAGAAGCACTGTCAAAATTAACTAAACCTAATCAGAAGTCAGCTGAAAATATATTTATTTACAGATATTTACATATTTATTGTGCAGTTGTGTACAAGTCCATAAACAAACTGGCTACAACTTCAAAATACCAGTACAGCTCAAAATCAGCTGCCACATAAAGCCAGTAAAATTCAGATTATAAAAATATCTTTAATCTGACAAATCTCCATAACAACCAACCATGGCGTGAGAGTGTTTTCACCAGGGGCAGCACAGGGCAGATAAAAGTTTGGTCTTTAAAATCGTCACCTGATGTGCCCTGCAGATCTGTGCGGTGTTGGCAGCTGTTACTGAGGTGATCCGTGCTCAGGGAGGCAAGGAGACAGAGACAGAGTATTTTGCTGCTCTGGTAAGTGCTGTTTTTCTCTTACATTCACTAAAGGCTTTACCATATAAGTAGTGGTGTACGCAGACCTGACAGTGAAGTTCCTCTGAGACTTTGTCCTTGTTTCTGAAAATGCCGCGTGTCCCTGCTGTTTCCAGATGACGACTCTGGAGGCTGTGGATTCATCGGAGTCACAGGCCGCTGTGGCTTACCTCCTTAACCTCGTCATGAAACGGTGAGTGTCTCATGCCTCTGTTGTCTCAGTCAAATCCCCACAGCATGTCAAGACCAGTTACAAAACAGGCATCTTATTGGTGTTTCTGCTGTGTCCCCCAGTGTGCCCACTCCAGTGCTCGTCTCCAAGTTCTCAGACACAGCTAAGGCACTGATGGACGTCATGTCCAAACAGGCCACGTCTGAGACTGCCTCTGCTCTGCGATGGGTGAGGGAATTTGTCTCTCTGTCTTGCTTTCTGTGTTTTGTTTTCAAGTTCATATTAAACGCCATGTGCATCAGAGATTTATTTGATATTTGTGCCCCAGATCCTGTCATGCCTGGCCACTCTCTTGAAGAAGCAGGACGCATCAGTGTGGACTTACCCGTCCACTCTTCAGACATACCACGGTCTGCTTAGCTTCACAGTACATAGCAAGCCCAAGGTTTGTCTCCTCTGCCTCAGCCGTTCCTAAAGTCCTAACTAGTTTGTTCTTTAACAAGTTATGGAATTTGTGGAAAGTCCTGGGAATTTTGAAAAATCTATTCCAGACAGGGAAAGTCAGAAAAGTATCATAAGATTTTGTCAGTCATAATTAAAAAAATCACTAACTAGTTATTCATCAAATGTAGTCCTTATTTTCCATCCTGGTTAGGTTGATCCTGGTTACTTCTCCAGCAGGAATAAAACAATAATTAACTTCATAAACACCTCTTTGTTTAAAATTTTGTTGAGGGAAAAATTGTCATGATACCTTTTTAAAGGTCACTGAAATTCAACATTTTAGTTGTGGAAAAGGAAGGGAATTTACTTTTGTCAGAGTGGGAACCATGATTTATTGCAACTGTGCATGTCAGGAGTATGGCATAATGAACTCTTCAAAGGGAAGTTGAAATCTCACATTTTTATTCCATTCCCCACGTTCTCCTCTCAGGTGCGTAAAGCGGCTCAGCAAGGTGTATGCTCCATTCTCAGAGGTAGCGACTTCCTGTTTACAGACAAGGCCCCATCCCATCACCCCGCTGCCGTGGCCACTGCCAAGTTCTGCATCAAAGAAATGGAGCAGGCTGGGGGTACGAGAACATGCTCATACTTTTTACAAGTGGCTCGCGCTAGTATGCTCCTATTTGTCCTTGTAGAAAAGGAAGAAGTAAATGGTTAATACGATCACAGAGCATTATACTTTTTTTTTCCTTCAGGCAGCAAAGAGGACACCACCACACTACATGTGTTGGGTCTTCTAAAGGAACTGATGGTGACTTTTCCTCTGGGAGCTGTCAAGTCCTGTTGTGAGACTCTGCTGCGAGTGATGACACTCAGCCATGTGGTGAGAACACAAAAACACACACGGGTGCAGCCAGACACTGATTATTCATATAGAAATTGAGATATAACGCTCTGTTGTGTGTTTCTGTCTGTAGCTGGTGACGGCGAGCGCCATGCAGGCCTTCCACAGGCTTTTCAGTGGGAAACCCAATGCTTCCACTTTGTCGCCTGAACTCAACGCACAGATCATCACGGTGAGAGAATGCAAACAAAACAATGGTGTCAGTCAGATTGTGATTTTTGGTTTTGAAAATAACAAACTGTTTTATATCTGTAGGCTTTATATGACTATTTGCCCAGTGAGAATGACCTGCAGCCTCTTCTGGCCTGGCTGGCTGTTATGGAGAAAGCCCACGTCCACTTAGCGAGGTAATGTACTGTGTTTACTCACAACTGCATAACAGTACTTCTACTTTCAAGGGTTTATTTTCCTGTTTAAAGAGCAGCAAGTGGATCATTTTTCTCTCTGTGCAGCCTGCAGAGCTCTTTGAGTATAGGCCACCTGCCTCGTCTGTTCTCTGCTGCCATGTCCTGCCTCCTCTCCACACACACACAAGTGGTCTCTGCAGCCACCAACACACTCAAGGTAAAGAAATGGTTCAGGTGGAGATACCTCACCGAGTAACTTGGGCTGATAAGGCCAGTCAGGCTCTGTCAGGGTTACCACTGGTTATTCTGGAGTATGATGGGATTTTGAACGAATTTAACAATTTTGTTTCACACCTTCATTGCATTAAATGTATGTTTCAGGTGTTTTTTTTATTACATATAGAAAGCCTGGCTGTAGTAAAGACTACACTGTTCCTTGTTTAAAATGTTTTTGTGTTGAAAAATGACATTAAAAAGTCAGGAAGGAATACAAATTTCATGTCAAAGGCATGTTTGATATGACAATAATGGCCACCTTACAGAGTCTCAGTTACTGATGTGTGCATGTTTCTGTGTTTCAGACCCTGCTGACAGAGTGCGTGGCACCTCATATGGAGGAAATAGGCACAATCACAGCCACAGCCTCTTCGGGGAACGCCTCATATGTCTGCAAAATGTTCCGGTGTGTTCTCTAGCTGTGGCAGAGCTAGTCGTTATGAGTGTCTGTCCTCCTTTGTTTCATAACATACATATATGTGAATGCTCATCATGTCAATTGTGTGTATGTGTGTGCACTCTAGTATCATCGAGGAGGGCTTGTCCTATCGGTTCCACACCTCTTGGCCGTTTGTGCTACAGGTACTGGGTTGCTTCTACCGGGTTGCAGGGAGATGGGCGCACTCCATCATGATCAAGGTAAAACAGATGTAAACCCAAGACAGAAGTTTTGTCTGTAATGGAGTATTGACTATATATCAGAATACATGTGTCATGTTCCCAACAGTCCCTGCAGTCTCTGGCAGACTTGCGTGCCACTCCACGCTTCCCCTTCAGTGGCGAGCTGGACCTGGCAGTAGGAGGAGCTGTGGAGAGCATGGGGCCTGAAATTGTGCTGGGAGTTGTGCCCCTCAACATCACCGGCTATGAGTAAGTGCATGCACATGTGCTGACACATGAAATGCACACTTTGGACAACGTTGCTGTAGCGTTGTCTTGACTAATGACTGCGGTTTGACTGACTGTGGGTTTTTTCATCAGGGATGACCTGGAGTTCCCACGCAGCTGGCTGGTTCCCGTCCTAAGAGATCATGTGAAGAACACCCACCTTGCCTTCTTCACCTCTTACTTCCTTCCTCTGGCTTCTACACTTAAACAGAGAGGTAAACATTGCTTTGTGTGGTGAATGTAATTTTTTTAGGTTCCCTGTATGTGTAAATTGATGAGACTCTGTATTTGTGTTGTAGCTGATCAGCTGGAGCAAACAGGACAGAAACTGGAGGCCAAAGTCTACCAGACTTTACAGCTACAGGTAGCTTTACCTTGACCTAACTTGGCCATGAGCCCTGTGTAAAGAGGTGTTTACAAGTGCTGTGACAACAATTGGAAAGAAGAGTCAGTTGACACTGACTCAAGTTCTGATTCATTGATCAAAAAGGACTGGCGTTTCCTACTGATCCCGAAAAAGATAAGTCTCTGTTAAAATGTCTGTCCTTTTTAATAAAATGCAACAGAGCTAGAGTTTGCATTGACTCCCTCTCCAATTGTTATCGTACTGGTCAGTTGGCACCTCATCTGCATATGGTGTGCATTGCTCTTTGCTCTCTAAAAGAGCTGTGACCCATGCTTTGCTCTACTTGCAGATCTGGACCATGCTCCCTGGTTTCTGTACAGGGACTGTGGATCTGATGGCGTCCTTCAAGGGCATTGCCCGTGCCCTCGGCATGGCTATCAATGAGCGGCCTGACCTGAGACTCACAATCTGCCAGTGTCTGCGTACTATTATCACCAAGAGCTGCAGCACAGGTAGATGTGCACACATGAGCATAAAACTGTCCCAGTCCAGGAGCCACCTCGCATCGCAGGTTGCACTCCAAGACTGCATACATTGTGGTCCCTTGACAATGCTATCCCAATCCAATGTGTCCTCCAGCCCAAATATGCAGCCTTTATTTATCTGACTTTGGACACAACTGATGTATCCTTTATGTACATTTTTTTAAAGTCAGTGTACTTTTTGTGGAGTTTCATAAAGCAGCTGTGTCATCTTGAGAGGCCTCACCAGGGGCAGGAGTGTCCTCAGTAGACTGTCCCATTTAGTGACCGTTTGTTAGCTAGTAGGCCTAGTTTTTTTCAGCTGCTCAAAGACTACACCGTCGTAGATCACATTCATTGAAGGTGGCCCCTGACTTGTTTTTGTCTGATCTGTGTCTGTAGAGGAAGAAAAGGCTGAAGTGGGCCGCTTCTCCAAGAACTTCCTGCCCATCCTTTTCAACGTGTACAGCCAACAGCCCGCGGCTGGAGACTTTGCCCCCTATAGGATGGCTGTCCTGGACACCATCAAGGTGTACTTGAGTGTCACTGAAAAACAGGTCAGCTATATTTGCAAACACATTTGACACTGCTCTCGCTTGAAACAGAGGAGAAATATGCATGTATTTTTTTGCTCCAGCACATCACTTAATCAGAATAAACTCATTATCTCCATTCTTTCATCAGATGATCTGCACCTTCCTGCAGAAAGCCACAGAGAGACTGAGCAGCACAGAAAGCACTGAGTTCACTCGGTAGGACATCAACATGGATGCACTAGCATTTGGATTTACTTAAACACTTGAGAGTTGGATATGATATAATACACTTATTTACTCATACGCTCTGTATGTTGGTTTTGCTCTCTGTCTCTCAGGCTGTCAGTAATGGATCTAGTGGTTGCCATGGCTCCCTGTGTAGATGAGGCCACCATGAATAAGACCTTTGAGCTGATGAAGCCATATTTGGAGGTGAGGACAATTCAAACCTATGTAGCAGGTCTATCTCCTGTTTGTTAATGTGTTAATGTGTCTGTGTGTTTGTCCAGTTTTTATTTTTTTAAGATGTATTCTTGAATTTGTAGACGAAAGAGCCTAGCATGCAGAAGAAGGCATACCGCGTGCTGGAGGAAATGTGCGGAGGAGAGAGGGATGAGTGTCGATCATTTGTCATCACAAATCTGGAAACGCTCAAGCACGTCCTGCTTGGGACGCTGAAAAATGCCTCCTCGCCTGCAAAGAGGGTGAGGCTGCTGTGCACGGGTGTGATCGAGAGAAATATATGTATGGAGCATTAGGCAGGAACGCACATGTTTTATAAAGCTGTCTGATGATATCTTGCTGTTTGTATTACTTTTGACAGCCCAGACTGAAATGTCTGATCCACATCGTGAAACAGCTGAGTGAAGAACATAAGGACTTCATCATTGCCCTGCTACCAGAGGTACACACACACATGCCATGCACACACACAGAAAAACCGAAACAATCATAGAGCAGTGTGATTTTGACAAGGCTGGGTTCTCTCTCAGGTGATTGTCTGCACCAAGGAGGTGTCTGTTGGCGCTCGTAAGAATGCCTACACTCTGCTGGTGGAAATAGGAAATGCATTTGTCCGCTTCTGTGGCAATGCAAAAGGTAACACAGCTTTTATTCTTGCTCAAGTTACTGTTTTGTTGACATGTTGTCATTTTGAATGGACTCTGAAGTTAAAAATGCTAAGAGTTTTTCTCTGTTTTTTCCCCCCAGATGCCATGGAGCAGTATTTGGTGTTGGTGTACGCTGGACTCACAGGGTCTGTCACCATGATTACCTGCACAGTGTTAGCACTGACCCGACTGGTGTTTGAGTATAAAGGTAATCCCCGCTGTTTTTAGCCGTTTCCTATTTGTGTTTTGAATCCTCACCTTTGCTCAGTGGATTTAATTGGCTGTATCTTTTTATCCCCAGACTCAATAGAGGTGAGCACTATGGAGCAGCTACTGCAGAACATCTGTCTGCTGCTGACGTCTCGCACCAGGGAGATCGTTAAAGCCGCTCTGGGCTTCATCAAGGTCATTCTCTTCATCATGGACCCCAAGAGCCTGGCCTCTCATGTCACTGTCATGGTATGTGTGTAGATGCTTGCAGTGGCTCGATTTGCATAGTTGAGGCAATCATGTCCTTGTTTAGGTCTGGTTTGACTCTGGTTGTTCTCCTTTGGTCAGATGGAGGGCATTGGGAACATCAAGGATGATGTGAGGAGGCACTTCAGGACCAAACTGAAGAACATCTTCACTAAATTCATCAGAAAGTTTGGGTAAGAGCTGATCTTTTGAGGTACTTGTCAGCTGTAACTTACCCACTTTCAGCTTGCTTGCGTTTGTTGGACCTTGAAGTGCATAATAATGCACTTAACAAATCATTTAGTCTCATCCATCCTTCAAATCTATTTTTCAAACAAACGAAATGTTGGGTGAGAACTCCTCTTCCTCAAAATTTTCTTGAAACCACATCATGAAAATGACTCTTATTCAGCATGAATCCTGATACATTTTGTTTAGCTTTAAAACAGATGAAGTTATCTCGTGCAATGGCCGATTTGGCTTTTTACACATCTGTCAAGAAAAAGATTTTCAGAGTTAATACTACTTTGAACTTTGGGTGTAGTTGGGCCGTGGTGGCTATGAACAGCTGGTTGTGATTATGAAGATAATTTTTCCTGAACAGATGTGGTTAATTTCTGTGCTGTTTTTGACTGGGAGCTAATTGTTTCCTCACTGTGAGACCTGTTCATATATGTGGATTGTTTTTCGATAATATCAAAAAGTTAGCTAGCAGCTGACTGTCACTGTCTTGTAAACATGCCTGATTTGCACCAAAGCTATTATATCCAGCAGAAACAAATATTAACATTAGTAGTTCCGTGTTATTGTTAACATTGGATGCTTTGGTAAACTAGTCAGCTGGATGGCTAGCTTGCTGTCCGTGCCTAACAGCTGTTTATTCAGGTAAAGCTCACTGACTCGATAGTTGAAGGTGTAATGTGTATGTTTATCCATGTGGACATGTATTTGTTTGTTTCCTTTGTCTGATTGTCCTGTTGTGCTTCCAGGTTCGAGCTGGTGAAGAGCATGTTGCCTGCAGAACACCACAAGGTGCTGGTTAACATCCGCAAGGCTGAGGCTCGCACCAAGAGACGGAAACAGGCTGCCGAGCAACAGGATGACTCAGAAAGCGAGGAGGAGGCGCCTAAAGCCAAGGCAGAAAGGTAGGCACACACTGACACCCAAACGCAGCCAGACCTCCTTGTTTACGTTGGCCTGCTACCTCTCCAACTTTTCTTCTTTGTTGTCTTAGTATTGAGGACATCCTGGCAGAGTCAGACAGTGAGTTATCAGAGGATGAAGGAAAGGGCAACAAGACCCAGAAGAAAGCAGGCAAGCAGCAGAAGGGACGGGCCTGGCTCAAGGAAGGAGTGGAAGACGACCCGCTCAACTTCCTGGATCCCAAGGTTTCCCAGAGAGTGCTAGGTAACCAACAAATCACCTCTCAGATCCCTTTGACTTTTGTTGTCGGCTTGCATTTAAAAGCAGAACCAAATCACATCCTAATCATTAACATGGGTTTGTTTTGGTCTCTCTCAGCCACCAACCCCGAGCTGAAGAAGAGCACCAAGGTTCAGCATGGCTTCAAGGTGACGTCAGATGGACGGCTGATCATCAAAGAAGAAGAGGAGGATGACAAAAACAAAGGTGATATGAGTCCTTTGGTTTTTCAGACTGTTGTTTACATAAGCTTCATGTCTGAACAGCCTTTAAATCTCACCTTCTGCTTTCTGCACAGATGATGAGGGTGAGATGAAAGATATCCTAGAAGAGGCTGGAGTCATAAGTGTGAGTACTTATCCATGCGACACATGCCATGACATTGACTTCTGCATTGGTTTAGAGACTAAATACCGTTTCTTACCTTTTTGTTTTTCCTTCAGAAAAAGACCCAGAAGAGGAAGTTCCAAGATGGCAACTTTGATGAGGACATGGAGATTGAACCCCAACTGAAGTATAAAGGTATGATAGTTACCAATCATCCTATGTAAATGAAATGTATACTTGACCCGTATCAATCTTTATGGCTTTCATGGTCAAAAATAGTTTCAAACATCGGGTACAGACAATGCTGTGGCATAAAATTAATATTTCAGCTTGAAAATTGGACAAGTTATGAAGTCATAACTTGTCCAGGATGTAAAATGGCACACTTTTGACTTGTTAATTCATGATGGATTGTGATTTAGGAAGTAACTTGTTCTGCATGTTTTTTTCTGTCTCTCAGCTGGGGGTTCAGGTATTCACAGACCCCTGGGAAGCAGCCGAGACACCGGAGCCGACTACAAGGCCAAGGTGAGCCAGCAGCACAGAGACTAAACACTGCAGCAGGTCACTGGAGAAATACTCGGTGTGTTTGGGAACTGTAATTCTGAGCATCCGTTCCTTTATTCTGCTTCCCTCAGAAAGGAAAAGGAGACGTGAAAAGGAAAGGGAAGGTTGATCCTTACGCTTACATCCCGCTCAGGAAGGCCCAGCTCAACCGCAGGTACAGGCAACTTCCAACCAAAAAATTGTTATGATAACACCTCATCACAGCTGTTATATTCTTGACACATTCTTGTGAGAGGGAAGTAGTCCAGTTTAGATGATGTGGGGGACTGACATTTTTTATGCCTTGTGTTTACAGGAAGCGCGCCAAATTGCAGGGCCAGTTCAAGGGCATGGTGAGAGGAGCCCAGAAGGGGGCGCTGTCGGGGAAGAAAATGCAGAGAAACAAGAGGAAAGCCTGAGGGGCAGACAGCATGGACAGCAGCTTTATGGACTCTTGTTTCTTTGTGTATGGTGGTGTGTTCATGAACATACCTAAATTCAAACATATGCCCTGGAAGTGTGTGTGTGTGTGTGTTTGATAGACTGTGTGTCCCCAAAGTCCAGCGCAGTTTGTTTTTAAACTGAGCTGCCTTTCTAAAACCTGGAAATTGACAGACTGACATTATTTGGCTTTCACTGGAGTGATTTGGTGACTGCGCTTGTATGTGACCAGGAAGTTGACTGCGTCATCTCTTTCTCGATGGATACTGAATGACCAAATGGCAAATCATTTGGCTTATCGAATCAGTCAAGTTTAATCATTTGTATATGCAATAAATGGGTGGAATTGTACCATCTGTTTCACATGAAAATGTATTAATGTATCCTGTGAGATGTATAGATAGGAAATGAGACTAGAGTCATGGGTGCCTTTGTTGTTTCCCTGTTTGATCACTTGATGGCACTCTTGACTGCTAGATGATAAATGTTATTAACAGCATGAATACATAAAAAGGCTATTTTCTAGCACATTAGTGCTATACTTGGAAAGGAAAGTGTAAAATAAACACTTTACTCTTAAAGTTCTCTTTTTTAATATTAGTAAACCACTGTTATTTACAACTTGAATGAGAGAGAGAGAAATTTATTTATTTTTTAATTTTTTATGGCGACTTTTAAAGAGTTCAGGGATTAAGTGAGTTGTTTCCACAAATGGGTAGTCACATTAGGAGTCACATAAAGGATCAAGGACTACAGTTTATGACTACCGCTCTACTTACCTAAATGGAAAACAAATGACCAAAGATTTATATCAAAACAATTATCTGAGACAGAAATACAATTTTCAGTGCACCCAAGAGCAGTTAAATTTTAGAGCTCAGGATTAGTTTTGCAGGCTACCTATTAAAGTGTCATGGATAGATTATTTCACAGTGTCATGACAGCAGTGAAGTCTAATTAGAAGATTGCTTAAAGAAGAACACATTACATCACCAAATGTTGCATCCCATAATATCTAATTAACTAATAAATTTGCCATTGTGTCTGCTGCACAGACCCCAATGTGTTTGCCAGCTGAACCACAGTATTACTTTGAAAGAGTTATTCCCCCAGTTTAGTAAAGTAAAATAACTAAAAAGTTTCATTTTTATGCCTTTTGCATGTCCGTCTTCTTAATACCTATCAAACAGGTCACAGCCAATCACAACATTTAAAAAAAACATTTTGTTTATTGAAAACAGACAAAAGGCTTGTTAATACAGAAATAATGCAAATGATCATTTCAGTCAGTAAATGCGGTATACAGGAGTACCCTGACGATACAGCTTTACGATGCAATCTCTCACCTGAAGGAACTAACGAGCGCAAGTACATAGCAAGTCATGAAAAAGCACTTCCTTACATCCACCTCTTATATTCTCCTCTCTCAGTTCCCCAAAGATAATAAACAACCCAGAAATCAACCTGATACTAAACATAAAACAGATGCAGACAGGGCCTGTATTAAAATAAATTAAATATGCAAAACTGCCCTGCAGTTGTAATAAGATCACTAAATTTTTACACTACATTTGAATTTTGAGTTGAGCGTTTAAACCGTTGAGTGTTGAATACAAAAAAAAAATCTTCAGCTGAAGAATCAAATTGATGTCAATCCTATATTTAGCCAACCTGCAAAACTGTACATTCTTTTAACAACAGAAGACAACATTCAGATTTCCCCTCACTCTTTTTCTTCTACCACATCCTTAATCAACATTATCTTGCTCTCACAAAAAAGTAGCAACTTTACCACCTTTGTTCACACATGACCTGCCACAATTTCAACTTTCATTAGCAACACATAAAAAAAAAAATTTCTTTCAAATTTGTGTTGAATTTTCACAAAGTATGGGACATCGTATTGGTCAAGAAATCATCAACAACTCAGCCAAATACATACAGGCTTAATCAACTAACTACATGCTTGGTTTTCCTATAATATCTATGTGGCTTTGATAAAACATTGATGAAACTCAGTAGCTGATTTTGATATTTAGATAAATATATATATTTTTTTGCTGTCCAGCAACAAAGCGCAGAGCTTCAAGTCAGAGCCCCTGGCTTTCAAGACTCTCTGCCTCCCTGCAGAGAGGGGGAGAGTTTTTGGGATGAAAAGAGAAAACCTTATTTTTTTTCTTTTTTTTGGCTGGAAGTGATGAATTGATGTGAATTCATTTTT
>OMLB01034125.1:0-20620 GCA_900302555.1 Myripristis jacobus
GCAGAAATACCCCTGGGATTCTCCTTTGTGGAAGCAAGGCCATTCCATAAATCACACCTGCAAAAGCTGATTTGGTACTAAATGTCCATTTATTCAGAAGGGGTGTTTACTGCCAGAGCTCTGCTCCAGAAAAACCTGATATAACTTGACAATATTATGGAGAAGATAGAGAGAGAGCACACAATGAGTTTGAGTTATAAATAGCAGACAGAACTATTTTTTCTGAGATTGTCCAGAGATAAAAAAAAAAAAAAAATAGAGACAGAAATAGAAGAAGATGTGACAATCTGTCCAGTACTGAAAGCCTTGGAGACATTTTCAAGAAAGAGAAGGGGAGGTGGATGAGAAGCGGAGAGGAAAGAGGGGCTGACAGCAGTAAAGAGCGGTGTTGTGAAAAGTGGAGGAATGCAAGTGTGAGACCGGCGGGTCCTATACTGGACAGAGGAGTGGAGCAAAGAGGCGAGGGGGGGCTCTGTCACAGCCCCTCCTGCGTAATTGGCTCCAGATGTGAGGCAGCGTGGCCCCTGCGCCAGCAAGGCGTCAGGGCCGCATTAAGAGCTCAGCCTAGGGCTGATGGGATCGCAGAGAGACAAGCTCACCCCCCACCCAAACAAACACAGCCTGCTCAAAGTCCCATACTGTGCCGCTGACCACTGAGGCTCCATCATTACCCCTCCTACCTCTCACCCCCTGCTCATCATCCACCAAAATAACTGAGCGTTGCAATACTTATCAAAACACAGTAATAGCCCTCTTGTTTATTTGTTGAAAGTTTTTTTTCACTCTTGACCTTGATTTCTGGTACACTGACAATACAAAATCTCAGTCATTCTCTACCCAGGGCTCATTATGTCTTCGGTCACTATGGTGACAGCAGCCTTGGAGTAAGTCTATTGTAAGTCATTGTGTTGCTGCTATTGTGTTCACCCTGATTGTGGACTGACAAGTGATGAGTATGTCAGCCGATTCTTCACAGAGCCGTTTTAAGGGTCTCTATTGAAGACAGAAATGTGTCTGCTGTCCTCAGAAGAATGGTTAAGCACTTTAGCTGTCGCTGTAGTGGGAGGAAGTGGAGGGAGCTTTATGCAGCGCATCCACAATACTGGTGAGGGTGAGTGATGTCAGTCATCTGCACACCATCTCTTGGACACATCTGCCAAAAAGCAGAAGCAGATGATAATGTCAGGACTCATGATGTGCATACAAGACATAGAAGACCATAAGTACAGCCTGCTGAGCTGAAGGGATGGTGCTTTACCCTTTGTGTTATAATTCTTCATGTCATGCAGGGCTGTAATGATAGTGGGTGGATCACTAAGGAGGAAGTGAATATACTCTCCTACATAATTCAATGGCATTTGATGCACGTACTGTAAATTGCCAGGAAAAGACGTGGGTATACTCCATTCAGTGTATCTGTGTATACCCTCCGCTGCACCACCAGTTTCATGTATGTGGATTGTATTTCCTGATTAGAAGTCTGTGCAGAAACTCTCCCCTGGTTGTCCATCAGCACGGTTTAATGAACAGCATTCAGAAATTTGAGTGTAAATTTTTTCACACCGGTGTAAATCACACTATGACCGGAGAAACTTGAATGAAAGGACGTCTGTGGGTCTTAAAAAGAGTCCTCAGAGCAAGGAATGCTCTTACTGTGACATGAAAAGCATGTTTACTGATGGAGCATGGAAATCGATTAAGAGCAGAAAAGCAGCATGGGGTGATGAAGATGGAGATGGAGGCAGAGAGAGGACAAGAATGAAAAAATAGAGGGAGAGCACTTCATCTGGGATGACACTTGCATATCAGTGGCATTTGTTGAGTTGCATTCTGCCACCATGACTAACAAGGAAAACCACTCATCATGCCAGCCGGTATCCGAGAGCTTATGTGAAAAGAGCCTTGAAGCACCTTTTTCAGCCGGTGTGGAATGCTTGTTGAACAGGATTATGTGCGTAAACGGTGAGCAGATGTTGGACATGTCCTCAGTTCTGCTACAGTTTCAGATGTCTGCTGATTCTGAAGGCTCGTTGGCCCGTCATCCAGAGACAAACAGAAATAGGAAGTGAAACAATCAAGCACAAGTTCTGTGTACAATCATCTTGACTTTCCTACCTGAAAGTCTGCTGACTAATATCAGACTGAGGTCTTTCTTACAAATGGGAGAAATGAGAGGCGCTACTATTAATAACCGCAATCATGCTGTAGTGTTCCTTCAACCAGATGTCAAATTGTCTTGAGTCTAGATGCACACACGTTTTCACACAGACACAAAACAAAGGTCAAAGCGGGGACATGGGATCAGAACCGGCCGTGCCCCGAATCCTGATTTCCAGCAACAGAAAATAATTTTCAAAGAATACAGCCGACACCTCTTAAAACAATATGAGAGCGGAGGCTGCCAACAGGGGTTTAATTTCAGCCCACCATCATTCCTCCACCTCATTCCATCTCTTAACCCTGGGAGATGGTGTTGTCATACTGCTGGACATAGGCCCAGGGTGTGAGTGAGTTTAACTAAACAAAAACACTCCCACCCTGGGATGAGGACACATGCCCCAGCCAGACCCAAATAAAAAAACTCTGGTCTGTGTTAACATGCGTGTTTCCAATGCGATAAAGCCAGGAGAAAACTGCTGCATCTGGTTATCTCCCTCTAGTTAAGTTTGCATAAACCTAGCAAGGAATGTCAACAAAATGACGAGGAGTTGAGGACTGCTGTGAAGGCAGCCCAACACTAGGTGGTAATCTTGTGTAGTGTATGGGTTTTTAATGTGGTGGTTCCCATAGGAATCCATGTAAGAGCATCAGTATGAAAGACTGAGGGCGTTTTGGTCCCGATTATCACCACTTCAGAAGAGTTTGTGTTACAACTAACAGGATAACAACAGTGACAGAGGGCTGAAATGAAAACTGATGGTGGCTGGAAGTGCTTAACAGCTATGTATCTACAGCCACACTCTACCCTCCCCCCTATGGTATCAAGTACGGACGAGTTAAAACTAAAGCAGCCATCCCTCACGTGCAGTGTTAATAGTGTCTAAGGAGTGCTTGGTGACAGAGCACCGTTCTGCAGTGTGTCTCAGAGTGGAGGATGAAGACCAGGGAAATTTCCTGGGGTGGGTTGAGGGGCGTGAAGCGTGGGCAGCCACTGCTTTATGGAGGGACGGCGGGCCTGGTCTGCCTAATTCCTTAGATTAAAAGCAGCAGTGGGGTGGCCATAGGTTCCAGAGGCAGCATGAAGACAATCTAAACAGCATCATGATTAGAAACGTACCGAGCATTTGGCTTTCATTAGCTACAGACCGAAGCCACAGCCCAGCACTGAGGAGCTGGTCCCAGCGTCAATACTGCGCCTGCCAATCAAGCACACCATGAGTATGACATGTTCGGCTGACTGGCCTTCAACAACACTGCAGAAGACATTCTGGAGGTCAAATGAGATGAACTACACGTCAGTACATATTAAACCATTTCCCTTTTATTAAACATAAACAGTTTTGTAAACATAACATTATAATGTAGTTATAATCAGTCCAACAAAAGTTGAATGTTTGTCATTGTTGTAGAAAAGATAAAAACACAAGTAGCAGCAGAAATTTCAATTTCTATTAACATTAACATTTACATTTACCTGAGGTTTGGTGTGTGACCGACTGTGCTACATAATTCAGCACACGAATGGAAGGATTTAAACAATGTTTTTGCTGACAAATCCAGCAAAAATAAAAACATTAGGACATACAAACACAGAATGAAATTTGGTCATTATGATATGTAGAATTGTGTGTTGTGCCATGAACAAAATTCAAAATTTGAGCAACAAGTGTAAAAGAGTTACAATTCATATTTAGATCAACAGCATTTGCGAACACTTCACATGGTTTGTTTTGTCTACCAGGTCTTCGACATAGAGGAATACAAATACTGCAAGAAAAGTGGGGAAAAAAACTCACAGAGAATGATATCCAGTTATTTAACTTCTCTGTGACGGTTTGCATCATACTACTGGTATTGTCCTGATGCAGTAACCTCCACCCATATGGATTTTTAAAAAATACCAATAATTATTTGCAAATGGTTACCTTGGTGTGTAACACTCTAACATCAGTGTGCATAGATAAGATTTGTGAATGTTTATGTGAATGAGTAAAACATAAAACCTGGTTGTTGATTTGTTTCAGCCGATGACTCCATGTGTTACAGGGGCTTTCAAGGGAGATGATGACATTTGAGTTTGGTCCATGCTTGTGAGTCAGAAAGTGCACAAAAAGGGCAAAGGAGTACAAAACTATTATCTTTTGAAAACATAACTGAAAAAAAAAACTGTGTAGTCTATCATTATCCTATTGAGGAAATCTTTATCATGACTCATCTGACAGCTGATTATTATTATTTGTCTGTGTGTCTCGGTTTATCCGGTATTTGGTTTTGTTTTGGCACACTGTTCCCAATCTTTTGCTCCTGGTTGTACTTGTTTTTGGGGGATTTTCAGGGGTTCTGCACCCATGTGACGACGATGACACAGAAGCTGAGCGTTCCCACAAGCAAACCGAAGACCAGCAGAGCCACAGCCTGGAAGCACACAGAGACACAGACACCACAGCTAGGATCATCACCTGAGAGGAGACGGTGACAGTTTCCAGATGTTGAGGACATCCATAAAGACGTAAGCTGGAAATGTGTGTACTTACACCGATGGACTCTGAGGACCTGAGAGGCTGGTTGCTGATCTTGAGGTAGAAGATTCCAGGGTAAACAAACAAGAGGCAGGAGGATGTGGTTGATCCTGAGGAACAAACAGGAGCGGATGATCAGAGTGTGCACGCATAATGTAATGTGTCTGACAATGGCAAGTTTGAAAGCTGTTTGAATACGGCTTCACAATTAGCTTAAATATAACTATTTTCCTATTTCCGTTAAAATCAGTAGCTGAGTAATCTGATATGTTGGGAATACAGAACCATTTGATTTTAGTTTAATTTCTACAGAAATATCCACTGAAAGCAGTTGAGATGTTGCTGGAAGAAACAAAAGTGAAGTAAAATAATTTTGTTTCTCAAATCATTAAGACTCATAATTTATTACTAATCATGATCAAAGTATCTAGGAAATCATAATTAGCATTTCAGCCATCATGCAACACAAAGTTTGGACCCAGTTGCCACCCAACTCACACACCATTTCCTCTACCAAACTCCAAAAAAACTACATACCCACTACCCCGAACACATTTCTGATGTCCGGGACAAAGATGGCCATCAGGAGCACCACGCCCAGGATGACGACAGTTGCCGTGATGTGGCTCAGCCAGGAGAACGGCCGTCCTCCACGCAGCAGCATGATCACAGTCTTACGAGCCTGCAGCACAGAGAGCTCAGTCAGACCAAGCACACTCAGAGGGTCGGCTTCTGATCAATGTCAGCGACTACGACTGCTTCATACAGAGACGAGAAAACCCAGCAGATAACCGGATGGACGTTAGGAAGGGCTGCAGAACTACTCAGTGGTGGTGAAGGTGTCAAAAACTCACAGGGAAGTGGATGAGGGGAACAGTCAGCAACACAGCCAGCAGGATAGCCAGCCGGACTGTCATCATCAGGATGTCATGCGGCATGTAGGCATCGTAACTTAGCAACAGCTCAGAGTCCACACGGCCTGTCGATGGCAGACAAGAACAGAGAGAGGATATCGGAATGAAAACAGGTGTGTCAAGGCCAGGCAAGGAAACTCCATTAAGGGAAAGTTCACCCAAATCACAAAAAAATATTTTCGCATTTGCAGTCAGTGCAATCTATCTATCCAGATAGTTTCTGTGTGATTTGGCGAGGTTGTCTCACACTGCATATATGTGGTTCAGCTGAGGTATCTGTTTCCATCTTAAGCCCTGATGAGGACCTGTTGACGCTGCAGCTGGCTGTTTTTTTATTCTCTGTGCAGCCGTGTAAGAATTAAGGCTTTTTTAACAGTTACCAAAAGGGTCCTGCTCCTATTTTACATTTGAGTGCTTGAAGACTGTTTTTTTTAGATGCAGTGGAAGCATTTCCTGCTTAAGAGCACCACCAAACTGTATCTATCCACCCCCGAGGAGAACAAATTTGGAGCAAATGAATAGACTGCATTGGGGGTAAGCAGGAAAATAGTTTTTCGGGGTGAACTGCTTCTTTACATCATTTCTATTTCTCAGTGAGGTGTGTCCCTGCCGGCTTACTGTAGAAGGTGAGGTAGCCGAACAGAGCAGAGACCAGGTAAAGCAGGAAGCTGAGAGAGATGCTGACATTCGTAACGTTCTGCATCCTCTTCTTAGAAGGTCTGAAAGACACGTGAGGAGACATATGCAGCACAGAGCGGATTCAATAACGTAAATAAAACTGTGCGAGTAAAGGTGCAGTGTAGCTGTAGGGCTGCAGCGCTGACCGGTCCAGCTCACAGTAGATGGGCAGGACAGCCGTGTGGCACAGAAAGGAGAAGGCCATGGTGGGGACAGCGTAGGCACTCTGCAACACACATCAATCAGAGCACTGCCGTCATTAGCAACTTATCAGCTTACACGGTTACACGGGGGCTGAGGGCTAGGTGGGATGAGGTAGCGTTTGTGTAGCACTGATTACCATCTGAGCTGCAGAGTGTGATGATACAAAGTTCAGCCACAACCTTATCTGATGAAATTTATTCACATGGATAGAAATATGTGTAGGAAAACACTGCGCAAGCACTCCATAACTCTTTTATGGCCTTTAATGAAAACAGTGTCAAGTTGTTTTTGAACAAGTGGAGCCAACATGTGTGTGGCGTAATTCTGCGTGCCACACATGTACAAATGCCCTTTACAGACTCAAGTACATGTGAGGGGCAGCTGCATGCTGTGCTCAAGTATGTGGCGTTCCTCATATACAGCCCAATCCCTCATGTTTAATGACTGCGAAATGTCACTCGTGTCAAACAACTGTGGAATCCTCGTTTTCAACATCTTCCCGCCGCCTCATGTGTTCTGCATGTGCAGCATAGATTAAGAATAGAATCTAAAAAAAATCTAATTAAACTGAAAAAAGGCTGGCTTCATATACATACCTTACTGGAGATGATAAAGAGCTTGGGCGTACATTCTGAGTCGGAGGAATTTGATACCTGGAAAAACAAAGTGAGAGGAGGAAGCTGATTATTTCTGAGAGGATATGACTTTTGCAGTGCTGCTACAAATGGTGCTGGGGTAAACACTGAATTCCATAGCTGGGCTATGGTGCTGCAAGGCAAACAACCATCTAAGTTAACCCATACCAAGACTGCAGTAATAGTACGGTCTGTATTTTCAAAAAGGTCAGAGTTCACTTCCAGGCTCAGGCGGGGTCACCTGAACTTCCTCCCCCTCAGGACTGGCACTATTCACCAGGCAGAGCTCTCTCTGGCGCTTTCTGGTCCTCATCAGCCAGAGCTGACTCAATCAGTAAACTCAATCTCCTGGATTTTTCCTTCATCCTGTGACCGTCTCGTCTGGCCTACCTCCCTTGCAGTGTGTGTATGTGCAAGAGCTTTGGAGGAAACGGGGGTTACCTGGTAGGTATCTGGTGGTGTGGTCACATTGTACGGGCACGGGACGGACCATTTCTTCACTACAACCTGGATGGGAGGCGACACAAAAAGGTCAGCAACAGAATGAAAGAGATGAAAACAAGAAGGTTTGGAAATGCTGCAGAACTCACCACAACTGTGAAGTATAGCATGAAGAAGAAGGCGAGGCTGCTGGTGTAGCCCAGGAAGCCTAGAGGGGAGAGAGGCAGATCTGGTAAGATACAACAAAGCAGTCCAGTAAGAGCAGCAGATATAAGACATCCCGTGAAGTATTACGAGCAAAATCGTCGCTACTTACCAATTTTGGGCAATATGGCCAGAGGTAGAACCACACATAGTGTCACTAGGATCAGTAGCGTTCTGCCATCTTCATACCAGGCATTTCTAGGAAACACCCCAGAGGGACAGGGAGTGGGCATGAAATCATAAAGGCAAATGTTGGCATATTTCCCACCACCATATCCGTGATCCTGACATGGTGAGGACAGTAGAGATGAACCTTCAGTGCTTTAAAATGAACTGGCTCTGGAAATTTGTCTCCATTTCGTGCTCAAATACAGAGAGACAGATTCATCATGTGGTACGAATTAAGGGCTTTAGCTCTCGCAAACCATAACAATTATGTAATTCACATGCAAACGTTGTGTCGCTCCATCAGATGAGGCCACATTTCACTTGCAGGGGTTTTTTTTTTCTGAGAGGGGGAATAATATTTTCCTTTGCTGAGGGATAGCCTTGGCGGTTTTATTCGGGATAGGGAAGCTCGAGGAGGAGGAGGGGGCGGTGTTGGTGGTGACACATGTGGAAGGCATGCTGGCTCCGCTGGGGTCGGGGTCGAGCGGGAAGGGTGCTGCCTGGCGCTGCTGTGTGTCGGACCACAGCGTGGGGTCATAAGGGACTGGCTCCACTGCTCTTTATGGGGCTCCCACAGTCAGCAGCACCTGCTCTGACCACATCAACACCCATTGACCCCTGTTTGGCAGTTTCACAGCTGTGGGGTTACCATAGGCGCTGATGGATTCGTCTCTCCGTCTCCACAGATTCAGCGCTGTAACTATATGTCAGGAGGACTGGAGCCCTGACCCCAGCTCCCCCTCACCCACACTTGTCCTGTTGCTTCTATTCTCGCCTAAGTTTAGCTGGAGCACTCCACACTAAAGCTTAGCTAACCTCCACTCTGCTTTTACACGCTGTTATGCTGACACAGAGATGTAACCAAAAAAAAAAAAACTCGCCCACCATTAGGACCAGCTCTTGGGAGCGTCAAGAAAGATTACTGTAAAGGCAGGGGATACCTAGAAGACCCATGAAATGTGGTGCATTACACGCTTTAACAGGCTACAGGATAGCTCTCAGTCAGAGTTAGAGTACCACTTCCAATGAGTCAATCTCTCCCAAGTGTTAAAGATTAGCATAAATCTGGCCAGCACAGCACAAACCCAAATCCACAGCTGTCCATGACCTTGGCCCTGTTTCTGAACTTAAGCACAGGGAGAGAAACAGGACACTCTGTCTATGACTGCAGACAAAGAGTGAAACGCCGAGTGCAACCGGTTTTTCTCACTGCTGTATTATGATAAATGAGCCAGAAAAAAAAAGAGAAAATCTTTTTAAATATAAAACAACTCGTTTATTTAGGCTCTGATGGAACTGAGTGTGTGTCTGTTAACATCCCAAAGCCACTCATTAACAGAAATGTTTTGTTTCCCTCAGCAGTGAGCTGTAATTAGAATGGCAAAACTGATATCCCCTTGTATCAGTCTGATTCCGGGGAACATGTGCGAGAGATTTGGGGGTGAAAGGAGAGCACTAATACAAAGCAGCTGTGTGGGGAAGATTCAGATGTTGACGGATTGGGCTGAGAGCAGCTACAACTCTCGCTTAAATCAGTGTGGCCGATAATAAAGTGATAGAAGTTACATTCTTGGCCTGGGACTTCTCCGCTCATCCACACAGGCCCTGTGAAGGACACGGGCTGCTGAAGATGGGTGATGAATGGCTCTCTATCATAAATACATTTCCTGTGGTTCTGCTCCACGTTATACAACACCGAGCGCAAGTTTCCCTCCAACCCTTCTCAGACAAAGTATTAATGTACTGTGGTTTGGTGAGATATCTTCTTCCACCACATTATTCATACGGTTCTCATTGCTGGCTAATTTCAGTTTGTGTAGCCTTGTGGTGCAGAAGTGTCAAATTTGAGTTATTTGGAGGCCAAAGGTATAATCTACAACATAATGGGGACAAGAATGAGTCATTCTTTATCTCAGTGCAGATTTCAAAATCCTTCCAGCTAATCTAAAAGAATGGTTTGGGAATAACCACGGCTTTGATGGCTTTTGGACAAAAGTTTGCTGTTTGTGAGTCAGCCTGCAGTGTACCTACCCGGGGTGATCTAGGCTGAGGAAGCTGCTGATGGTCACAGGAAGCTCTGATTTCAAGATGAACAAGTAGGACGACATGGCTGGGGGGCAGAAAACGACAAAAGTTCAGAAAATATGTCAGTCAAGTGAGCCAATACGTGCACTTCAAAATGCACACACTGATACCCCACTACCAAACCACACTGGAAACACCAGCACCGTCAAATACTGCATGCTGTCACTCCTAAAGCTGCACCGCTGCATGACGGCGGTGTGTTTTGCTGGACTAGGAAATGGAAGGTGGGGTGGAGGGTATCGTGGCTCTGAGTCAGCGCAGATGGGTGGAGCAGGCAGCTAAAGGGATCACCAGCAAAGCCCTCGGAGCAGAGGAGCAGACATTATGCAGATCTTCCGACTGCTGGAGCCCAGTGGCAGCAGCCAGAATAAAGAAGGGGAAGGGGAAGGAATGCTAACAATAATGATCCCTGACGCTAATCCAGGTATTTCTCCACCTTCCTTGGAAACAGGATATTCTATGTCTCTGACGGACTCCTCCATCCTTCCCCTGCTTTTCGGACAGCCAATGAGAGAGGGGCTTTGCGTTACTTCCTGTGGTTCATACTGGGCCCAAAAACTTCAGAAGCAAAAGGGGAGAAAGGACAGATGAAGAATGCAGCAGGAGAAGGGGAATATGTTTACACTCGGGCATGAATGAAACAGGGATTCAGGGGTGGTTTGTAGTCAGTGATAAAGGTAGATAATATTAAGGGATTTAGATTTATGAAGACAGGCAGAGCCACAGTTAGTGGGGATCTTATTGCCCTGAGGCAGGTCTTGCACTCTCCGTCAAATCAGCCTAATCCTTCAGATTGTGCAACTGTTTTCATTAGAAAACTCCTCCAAAACCACTCCCGGCCACACAGACACTCGCTCTGTCTCTAGTCTATCACCACTAATACTGCAGTATGTCTGAGAATATTCTCATGTAGCGGGTCCGCTGCTGAGTTGCCTCAGAGTAGTTTCTTTGGGGTTTTCTGTTCTCTTCCACTGTCAGCAAGGCCAGCCTGTGAAGCTTCATCTATCAATGTCGATGAAATGTATGAACAAAGACTTGTCTTTTCAACCACGTAAAAAAATGATACAAACACACTGACAGGGACCACACGACAAGCATAATATAATGGTTTAGTTTCATGCAGTTGGTTATTGCACGTACAACACTTTCCTAGTCATTAAATGCAATGGAAATTCCTGGCAGGAGTAATACTTACATCTCCAAACCAAAAAGCCCCTTGAATGAACAGAAATGATTGTTATGGTCAACAGTGGTATCAAAGCATCCTCTAATAAAAAACATGTACATAAAAAAAAGTCCAAGAAAATTGGTGTAAGCTGTGTGTGTGGTCAGCAAAGTAAGCACAGTGGGAGAGTGTGTTCAACATAAGACAGAGCCACTTTCATTTCATTAAGAGCAAGGGGAGAGGCCGTCTGTGAGAGCCCTGGGCTGGCCAGTAATTAAGGTCAATTGGCCCATCAGCCTTTGGCAGTGTAGATGAATGTTTACCCAGAGTGAGGCTAATTGCACTCTTATAAAAGGGGCCCGGGGTGTAGACAGATGCATGTTGGAGTGCTGGCTCTCACACTCTCACACATACTGCCCCATGCTGGGAAAACCACAAACATACCAGAGGGCACTGCAATAATCCACTCAGCCCTGCCACTAATGACTGCAGAGGAGCTATCACCTCAGCCCTCCGCTGTCTGAGACGCGCTGCGGCTGAGGGGATAGATGGAGATGGCAGAGAAAAGAGAGAAGCGGGGGAGGGGGGAAATAAGGGAGGGGTCCCATTAGGTTACTCAACACTCCGAGGGTGGGAGTGCGTTTACCATCAGTGATCAATTAGAGGAGAAGTCGGGTTTCAGGCCCGTGGGAGGGGGCCAAGAGGACAGCGGCTAGGAAGGTCAGAGGTTATCAGGGAATCCGGAAAATAGCCTCACAGGGCAGGGGCAGCGCCTCAGCACAGGGCCCTCTGGTCTCCAGCAGGAGGCGCTATGTGACACCAAAATAAGCTGGCCATAGAGTGACCCTGCAGTGCTCCACGCCCTCCTCAGGTTTCTGAGAAACTACTGAAAAGACTTGATGTTCAGAACTGTATGTATGTTGTACAGTGAAATAAAAGCCAGCTTACCTCCAATATTTTGGATGAGTATAGTGATTCCAACCAGGACCTTGAAAAACAAGTTAAACGGCTGTTAGAGTGCACATATTGTTTTGTTTATGTGGTAATAATATAGGAACAAGGGCTGAATGAAGAAAAAGAACAAACTATTTTTTACAGGAATTGCAATATGATTCATGATTTTAGTGGGAATGATAATTTTCACATAATGTTTCACTGAAAAAAAAAATCTCCTGCAATGATGATGACGTGATTTTTGCAGGGGTCTGTACCAAACATGTTTTCTTATGTCTGTCTTTCTTATGTCATCTCTGCAGCACCACAATACTTTATAATGCTATTTTGTCATATTGTTCACCTTTTATCACAGTTCACATTTACCACAAAATAGCACTTTGATATTGGACCTAGCCTTATTGAGATCTCCATGATAATTTGATTAATCGTTCAGGCCTAATCCTAATGTATCTCTGAATTCCTCATTTCATGGGAGAAAAACTAATGCTGATGAAAAAAAAAGGATACTCACTTTCCCAGGTTTCTGCAAGGCTTGGCCTCCGAGGCCTTCATATGAATTGATACCTGTGAGAGAAAGAGCAGCATCAACAACAATCACCCACGGTCCACCACTCAAGGACAATGATGATTAAATCAAGCTGTTACTGGTGGATTTGAATTTACAAAACATCAACTGATTCAATCTCAGCTACGAAATAAAGACAAAGAGACCGAGAAAGACAGAAACTGTGGTCTTAAGACTTGCACTGATCTAACCGACGGTTAAACAAAAGGAACACTCCAGAGTTTAAAGCATACAGAAAACCCCACTGTAATGGGATTATGTAAATTTGACTGTAATCCATGGCTTTTCTCTCACCTGTTTGGTCACACAGTTTCAGAAGGAGATGTATGGAATACGCTGCCAAGCTAGACACAAGCACCAAGAGGATACTGGAGGAAAAGCAGAGGGAGCAGAGGTCAATATGCTGTTGCAATACTGTTACACACAACATGTTATCTAATTTATATCTGATCTATGTGAAACAGAGCTGGCATACATTCACACTGCCACATGTTTGTGGGTGTGATGATCACAGCATGCTTACCAGAAACCAACTATGCCAGTGCTAGCCATAGCATAGGCCAGGCCGAGTATACCGCTGCCCATGATGGCATTCATCAGGTTAAAAACGGAGGAGGCGAAGGAGGCTCCTTTGGCTCTGGGTTCCACTGCTCTCTGCACACACAGCAGAAATAAATTAGTAGATGGAGGGTAAGACAAAGGGCCTGACACATATAATTTTTTATATGGGTGAATTGCTTATGGCAGCATTAAGACCAACTGGCCAACCATGATGACGGATGTTATGAAACAACACTGCAGTGGAATGCAGGATCTAGGAATGGAAATGGACGGGACGGGGTGGGATTTGAGCCCCTGGCTGCTGGACAGCTGCCTGAGCTCGGGATAAGGGGAGCTGCCCATACTGCTTGACCCCTCTAATAGGGGATATCCTGGGAAGAACGAGTTGCAACTCTGGTGTCAGTGTCACAACAAGCTCGGATTGACCCACTGGCCCCTGGATCTGATTCACCCTGGGTTACAGTACTGAAAGACAGGAAGTAAACTACGACATCGGATGGCTAAGAATACAGACCGGCTGCAGGAGGATGATAAAAAACAAAAATCGACATAATGATGTGTATGCACTTAAAAACACCAGCAACAGAATATGACAGGATCATGGAGTGAAACAAGCTATTCTTTTATTCGGAAATTTTCTTTACATACTTGTTCCTATTTACGGTAACAGGGGGCTGGAGCTTATCCCAGCATGCACTAGGCAGAAGGGAAGAAGACACCCGGGAGAGGCTCTCAGTCCATCACAGGGGCTGAATGACAAAACTAATGGGGCTGGGAGGATATATTTATCTCTCAATTTGACACTATCATGATGCTTGGGTGCTGATTTGAGATGTATTGCAATTCAATATTACTCTCTCTCTAATTGTCCTAAAGGTCACAATGGCTCATTTTATTTATGTCACTCCAAGACTGTTTAGCCACCAGGATGTCCATTATGTGCACAGTCCATTATGATTCAGAGATCTGAAGGTCAGAGGTCAGGGAGCCCCTTTGAAAATGGCCATACCAGTTTTACCCTCGCCAAAATGCAGCCTAATTTTGGAGCAACACTGTAATAAGCAAAAAGATACTTCACTTCTAAAACCTTAAAAACTACTATCAGCACATAAGACATCATACTGCATAGCTCAACCAAACGTGTGGCCAATACTGTTTGTGCTTCTGTTTATGGACACATGATAATAAATAAACGCTTTACCTAAAAACAAAACAAATCAAAAACAAACTAACTAAAACCCCTCACGTTGCACTGGTCCAAGCCTCCTTTCCCTCTCCAAGATGTCACTTTAATGAAGACGCTGCTGCATGGCTGACCTCACCCCTGCCTCTGCATGACCGCAGTGCTGACACAGCGGAGTGCAGCGGGGAGTTTGCACTGTAAGCATGTGATGTCTGTCATTACCGTGAGCCCTCCGCTGCATCAACTAGCTCCTGCTGCTGTAGCACCGTGTGGAGCCGCGGCTGGTGCAGCGGTGGTGGTACTTACAGATCCCAATAAAGGCGCAGCTTCGTTTCCCTCGGTGTCCACGGTGGCGACATCAGCATTGATACTCATTTTGCCCGGATGACCCTCTACTCCCCGACCTAACTACAGCAAACGGCGACTGAACGCGATTGTGTTAAAACTCATAAATGTTTGTTTTAGTGCGGCGACGCGACCGGGCAAGATAACATTTTCTCCGACACTACTTGAACTAACCGGCTCACCAACTTTCTAATTCCTGACTGTTGTTGTTTATCACATGATGCGACTACACATTCCGTCGCGTTTTATACGTCAGAGCGGGGTCGTCCAGTCAGAAATCGCCTCTAATCTATTCGACCAATCACCACACGTCGACTGCTGATGACGCGATTGACTCATGTCTGCACGGTGAGGATGTTGAGGTGAGCTGTGAATGAGTGTTACCGAATAATACAGCAGTACAATAAACCAAACTGTTCGGTTTACGTTACACTTAAACTTTGTATATTAACACCGTGTCTGTATAAAGCGCTTTCCGCTGAATAATGAGCGATAACGACAGTGTTTTGTCTCTGTAGGGTTCTCACAAGGATCCTGACATCTGTGCAGACTCAAAGCAACGTGGGATCGTCCTGTGTGCGCCGCTCTCTCTGCGCTGCAGCCGCTCCTGTCTCTCCCTTGAAGCGCACGGCTGCCTCCCCGCTGAGCCTCATGGAGCCGGAGCTGTACCGGGCCCCGGCGGCGGTCCGGGGCATGACCTCTCTGGACCGGGAGGCCTTCGCGCAGACAGTCACTGTCCCAGCACTGCGTGTGCCCAAGGGCGTCCTCAACAAAGTAGTGAAAAGTCTGAAAAAGTCCACCATCCAGCGCCCAGGTGTGCCGAGAGTGGTGCAAGACAAAGACAAGAGCAGCGAGGCGGAGGACTTCAGGTTGGTCCTGCTGGATCCACACAGGGTGTCCTCGCCCGGCTCCTTCAGTGAGGCTGAGGCCGAGGCCCTCAGGTCCTTCAGTGTCTCTGAGGAGCTGCAGCGCTACGAGCTGCGCCTCACCTATGCCAACCTGAAGACCGAGGAGGTGCTGGCTGCTGTGCTGCCTGAGGGCCAGGATGTCACCTCGGCCTTCAGCAGGGTGGGACACATTGCACACATGAACCTGAGGGACCACCAGCTCGCCTACAGAAACCTTATAGGTGAGAGGCCGAGGCTGCTGCAGCAGGGATGGACCGAAACATCAGCACACTAATGGTGTCAGCCAATATCAGCTCTACAAAGCCACATCGCTGCCCACTTAGTTATCAGTATTTGACTGAGTGTGAAATTTGGTTCTCACAACCCTTTTCTGTAAAGTTAGCAGCTGCATTTGTGTTTCATTTCCTACAAAATACATGTCAGTATCAGTAATGGCTGTTGTGGCTGGGAAGATATCAGTATCTGCCTCAAAAAACAAACAAACAAACAAACAAACCCAAAAAATCAGTGCATCCCTAGTTGCAAGACAGAAATGCATTTAGCAGATAAAATATTAAGGATTATCAAGGCAACAATGGCCTTGCTGCAGTGAATTAATCTGCATGTTAACCTATTACTGTGTAGACACATGATGAATACATTATGCACCTGCAGTGGTGGCACCACTGTTTAAACAAAGTGATTCCAGTGATGGATTACATGAGTCTAAGTACACTGTGTATTACAGAGTATTACATCAAGAGTGCATGCAGTGATACTGTGCACTTCACAGGTTAATAGACTGGAGTCTAAGGCTGTTGTAAAGCATCAAGTAAAGTGTTACTGAGGGGTTTCATTCCAAGATGTCATCTAGTCATTCTCTATGTCAGATATTTGTTACCCGCTGTGTTAAAACACAGATTGCATTGCCAAGGATATCACTGTTTTCCAAGCAAAGGTCTTATGCACATCATTTTGTAGATGCTGTGCTAAGGAATTTTTGTACAAAATGGAAAGAGTCAGCACACCTCTGTGCTCCGGCACAACTGCAGGGAACAAGGTTTTGAGCACAAAGGCCAAGAAGTTTGGCCATAAGGTCAAACTTTGTGCTAAAAATACTGTCCAGTGCAGTTGTGTTGGAGCATATAAGTGTGTGGGCTCTTCCCTTCTCTCTGCCAAAGTTATTAAAATAAACGTTGACTTTTTCATAGATGCAAGTGAAAAAAATTGCAATGGGGTTAATTGTTTTCAAAAGGTAGAAGTTTGGACTAAAATATTTTGTACCTGGATGCCCCTTTTTTTTACATGACAACACTCATGAAAATGGATTTTTTTGGATGTTCAATCACGGATAAATGGTCTAATGTGTAAGTGGATATATAGAGAGCTGATTCAGTTTTGCTCTACTCATTGCCACTACTTCTCTAATGCTCCCATTGTAGGCCAAGTCATAATGGACAAAAACCCCGGGGTGACCTGTGTGGTCAATAAGACAAATATCATCGACTCCACTTACCGCAACTTCAAGATGGAGGTGCTAGCTGGAGAGGAGAATATGGTTGCCAAAGTAGGTTAAATCACAAATGTGCTTTGATTTAATGTTACTGGTATTCACCTCAATAGCACCCCCTGTTCTTACAGTGACTATAAAATTCATTCTGTGCTGTGTTTCTGTCCCCACTTGCAGGTTAAAGAAAACGGGGTGACGTATGAGTTTGATTTTTCCCGTGTATACTGGAACCCCAGGCTGAGCACAGAGCATCTGCGGGTGGTACAGCTCATCAAACGTGGAGAAACAGTCTTTGATGTGTTTGCCGGTGTCGGACCCTTTGCCGTCCCAGCTGCCCGTGGGGGCGCAAACGTGTTAGCCAACGATCTCAACCCAGAGTCGTACCGCTGGTTACAGCACAACTGCAAACTCAACAAGGTGGAGAGCAAGGTGAGGACCTTTAACCTGGACGGCAGAGCCTTCATCCTGGGACCCTTGAAGCAGGAACTGCCCCCCCTGCTGAAAGCAAAAACCAAAGTGCACGTGGTTATGAACCTGCCTGCTTTGGCTCTGGAGTTCCTGGATGCATTCAGAGGCCTCCTGCACCAAGACACGTCCTGTGATGAGAACCTGCCCACAGTGTACTGTTACGGGTTCTCGAAAGACGACAACCCAGAGAAGGACATGGTCCAAAGGGCCTCCAGCAGCCTCGGCTTCTCTCTAGAGGACCGCTGCTCTGTGCATTTTGTGCGAAACGTAGCACCAAACAAGGACATGATGTGTGTGAGATTCACGCTCCCCAAAGAGGTCCTCTTCTGCGGTGGCCAAGAGCAGACAGGTGAGCGTTCATTTACCGAACAGTAAGGATGCATTCTGTCAGACACCTGCAGTATTTAACCAGCTTGTTGTTTATCCACAGAGCCTTCAGAAGAGCCAGCCTCAAAGAGACAGAAGTGTGAAGAGCCTACAGATTAGGTGGTTTGTCATCCTGCACCAGGATGAATGCGATGGAATGTTATTGTTATTTTTATAGATTTTGTTTTACTTTGCTTTTATTACAGATGTTACAGCATCTTGTCATAATAAATGACACATCTTTAGTTCAACAAATTGTATCCCTTTTTTCACATCAGAATGTATAATCTGTTATTATGCAGGGCTTGAAGTCAAAAGGGGTATTATAATCTGTGATACCCATTTTACACTGACCCTAAAGCTACTTGAAGTAATATTATGTGCACTTAATACCCCTAAAATGACTTCTTGCAGTGTGAGAGTCATAATTGTAGGTCTTCTTTCCACCATACAGTTTCCAGCAGGTCTGGTGTTATTTCTTGGATTTAGCTGTCTGAGTTTCTGTATGGGCCTTACAGTCTTATGTAAGGTTCCACTTCATTCAAAGCCTTCCTGAAACTGCATCTTCTACAGATAAATGTGTCCAAATTTCAGATTAATTGTGCGAGTGCCTCTCACTGCAGTCAGCAAGAGAAAAAAAAAGCTCAATCAAAGCAGCTTACCTTGCAGCTGAAAGTTTGCAGCTTCACCGCAAATTTGAATTGGAGGTCAGAGACAAAATAATGCAAGTAATCCAACAAGAGCCTTGCGAGAATGAAATGTATCCCTCATTTCAATCCCAAACACAGTTTTTTGCCCCAACTTTCGGTTTTGTACAAGCAACCTAACGTGAACCTGAAGGCAGGACTTTGATTTCACATTTTTTGATTTCTACCCTCTAGTGGTCAGTAATCACTTAGTGCAGCTGTGTTTTGACCCATGTAGGCGTGGTGATACTGGATTTGCTCTGCATTTTAGGTAGGCAATCCTAATCTCTGTATAACTTAAATCTAAGCAATATGACAAATTAGCTCACCATTTTTTGGATTGGACCCTGACTTCTGCTCAGTGTCACTGTAATGAGAGATCACTGAGGGGGGGACATCAGAGAAAATGCTGCGTTTCAGTTCGGTTATAAGATTGTGACACCAGTTAACATGGAGGCTTTCACTGTGTGTCATTAGTGGTTGAATTCACCCCTGCTGACATCCCCTCAGCACGAGCTCTTCCTCGCCACTCGACCCTTGGAGGGCTGGGAGGGCGAGTCAGCAACCATAGTCACTCCAAGGGGGAAACTTAACCACAACGCATTGCAGTTATCTCTTATTTCTGATGCAACATCAACTTGTAGGAGGGATAAATGATGTGTGTATGTAAACAAATATTCATAATTTACAGTACTGATAATCGTATAGAAATTCAACCAAATTGTCACATATTGTTGTATACCTTACCACAGAACATAAAAAATAATAACAATACTAACACATGCAAATGCAACAATCAGTGAAGGCCAAATTGACAAATGCCAAAATATCACAATCATCTGTTAAAAACAACAAAAAAACAAAACAATGGTACAACTTCCTTGAGTCATCTTGTGTCATCAGGGCAAGTGCATCTTGGAGCGGCCTCCACGCACGACCAAGAACCGAGGAGAAGTTAACAAAGGGAATTGAAACTACTTAATGAAATGCAGATTTTGACCTCTGCTGATGGAAATAATGTCACTTTTTAAAATGTAGTCCCAGTTTATTTAAAGGGAAAAAAAGAAAACCCACTTGCTGTTAAAGTGATAAAAGTTGTTTCATTTTTAGTTCAAGCTGAAAAATAGAGGACAAGACGCATATGTTAATTGTAATTTATTTAAATATAAAATTAACACAACATATAAAAAGCAATGTACACTGGCCCAATATGAGTCACAGTAGTGTCTACTATACAAACTTTTGGCCCTCTCTTCACTGTGGGGCAGTGTGGGATTTGCAGCTCTGGCAGTTCACATTTCTAAACAAAGGCTGCTGTGCTGGTAAAGCTCTGGATGGATTCATCTTAAGAGGGGAACAGTCCACTAAAGGCGTCCTGGATGGCACGATGACACGCCAACCCTGAGGTGTATCCTCCAGCTGTGTCCTGGGGCATGGAGGCCCGCACGTGGTTCAGATACCTGAGAACAGGGAGAAAAGCCCTCGTCAGAACTCTGGTAGCACCCAAGCATTTTGTAAACACCGTGATTGACTGGCTGTGTAGCGGCAGCACTCGTCATCTGTGCTGCAGTGTCATCTTACCAACAGTATAGCGTACATATGGCAGCGAGTGACTTACAAAAGTAGTTTCTGTAAGAGGAACTTGAGTGTAAGTTTACTCTTCGTGAAAATCCACACTCAGTCAGGTTATTTTTTTGCCTCCTTGTTGAGAGCAATGAGCACAGGACTAACCACATGCCCGTACTCCAACACCTTAAAGCTCCTCCAACATGGCTCTATTAAAGTATTATAGGTGTCTTTTTATTTTTTAAGTGCTTACAGATGTGGCCGGCCAAAGCCCCTTTTCAGGTTCTCAAGCAAAGGCGAGAGTCACTGTTTATTTTCACATTGAGTCAAAGATAGAAAAACAGTCAAGCTGT
>OMLB01034126.1:0-15260 GCA_900302555.1 Myripristis jacobus
CTCCTCAATCGCTTCCCCCTGAAGAGTAGATTTAGAAAAAGAGAAAAGAAAGAGAGAGGGGGAGAAGAAAGAATCCCTATCACGTCTGCTCAGAGGAATTAGCTGACTTTGTTCACAAAATCAGTTAAAAGTCCTCCATGTGGTTTGGACGTCTCTGTACTCACCCATTGACACATACACAGAGCCCGGGTAGTACATGGTGACGTAATACGGGTCCTCTGGCTCCTCGATGATAGATGCCCTATCTGACAGAGGGGGAAGCAGTTTGTGTGGTGGAAGGGTCGCTGTTGTTGTCTCATCTGGTCTCTGGCAGTTTGTGCTCTGTGGTTGGGACAGCAGTTCAAAGACCCCCTTTGAACCGGTGCCAACCCCGGCTGTGTTGAATGGGTAGCGCTCCATGGGCGATAGCCAGCTTACAGAGCATTTTTCTGAGGAATATTCTGGTGGCTTTGTGGATCCCCCGTGGTCAGGTGGTCCAAATAAACCCATTTGATTCAGCTCCATGTCACTGGTGCTCACCCCTTTGCGGCTTACGTTTTGGCCAGAAGGCTGCTCAAGATCTAACTGATGTTTCTGTGATCTTGTGTCCGGGTTTGAAGCTGCTCCACTTTGTGATGTGTTGCATTCAACAGTAACAGGTGGAGCGGGAGTCTGTGAGGCCTCTTGTGTCTGAGGTACCACCAGACATGTCTTGGGTTTGTTTAATCGGTGTGACTCACACTGAGGGACTTCCATTTTCTGATCAGTGTCTTTTGACTGGCATCTGGTACCCTTTGAAACACAATCTGACTGATTTATTGCAATCCGTGTATCTACCTGGGTGTCTTGACACTGGGCTCTTGACCAAAATCTGGATTTCTGAAGGGCCTTGGTGTTTCTCAATGCACTAGCTTGTTGAACAAGTTTGGATGGAGAATCTGCTGAAGTTGTCATCGTAGGCTGTTCCACCTGAGACTTTCTGAGGTTAGAGCTCGCTGCAAATGTTGATTCTTTCCTTCTTTCATTGTGCCAGTCAAAAAACCTTCTCCTGGCTCCCGATGAGAGAGCTGACTGACTCAAGAGGTGCTCTGCAGAGTTTGATATTTTAGGAGTTGTAGGCATAGATTCACCTCTGCTCGGCTGCACTTGTTCATGTGACGGGTGATCTGACGCAACGCTTGCAGTCTGAGTAGAATGCAAATTCTGGTAGTGGTCTATATATTTCTTCAGAGGGCTGAGGTTTGACTGAACAGCCAGTCCACGAGCCACTGATTGAGATTCTTGCTGAGCAGCATTTGCTGACTTCATCCCTTCAGACTCCGAGACAGAGCTCTGCTTACCTGCAACGACACTCAAACAAATTTCAGTTTCCTGTTGCTGTTTGATATTGGACTTTGGTTTTGGGATTGCAGTAAATTCTGCATTCCCTGGAGGAGGCGTTGGTCTGTCTTTTGAAACATTACTGCTTTTCCATAAATCAAGCTTTCCTTGCAATCGACAGGAATTCTGAGATGTGGATTTTAGTCTGTGGGAGTCCAAATGAGGAGTCTGACTTCCAGCTCCTCTGCTCGTTATATCCCAGGGACGCGGTCTTCTCATCTCAGAACAAGTGAAGTCCAATAAAGCATCTTGGTCAAGAAAGTTGTGCTTTGCCTCATTCAGAGGCCTCTGTTTACTGGACTCAGGCTCACCTTTGGTGTTAGAGATGGGAATTGATTTTGCTCTTCTTTCTTTAGCAACGGGAGAAGGCTGTTTGGCCCCTTGGCTACCCAAAGGCATCGCTGGGCACAGGGATGTTGGAGATGGACTTAATCTTGGTGTGGGGACAGTCAAAGTTGGAGATATGCTTGGCCTCACCTCTGAGGAAGAAACACTCAGCTGTGGGACTGGCAGATCTATGCTTGGCCTTGGCATCAGAGTGGATGGAGTGGGAGAAGAATTTCGCTTTGGCGCAAGAAAAATGGAGATGCTGGGCTTTGTAGTTAGAGATGGAGAGATGTATGTTTTGGGCTTGGTCCTGGGGAGGGTTGCAGCTTTGTCTCCATGGCTTCTCTGTGAATGCTGACAACCGTCACACGAAGAGGGAAGACTTGGTGTCCTGACTGAAACAGGTATGAATGATCCAGGAGGACAAATTGGAACAAAAGACCTGGAGCTAAAACGGGAATGAAAAAATAAAAGAAAACATAACAATGTCAATAGCAAAATAAATTCTAGTAGGCATTTCTAAGTATTTAATGACTAATGAATTAGAAAGACATTTCACGAAAACACAGTCACAAACTATGGCTGAATATACCTGTCAGTGGCTGAGTGTTTTGAATTTTGTTTTTCAAAGGTGAGTCCTTGCTCATCAAAGGATGGGATTTGGATAGCTTTCTTTTTGATGACCGGAGAAGAGAGGGGGAGAGGAGGTGGCAAATGAACTGGTAAATGCTTCTTGGGTTGTCTGGAGGATGCAGGTACTTGAGGGATCAAAGGTGCAAGATGGTCAGAAACACTCATTGTGTTTTTTTTTTTACATAAGTTGGGAAGAAAGAGATGAAAAGACAGCCTGGTGAGTAAATTGAGGGAGGAAAAAAGTGAGGGAAATCAAACTGTTAGATGCAAATGTGAAGCAATGCGTACATGTACAATTTTTAACCACACACACAATCTCGCATACAGTTATATGAATCAAAGACTGCACAGTCGCACATTCTGCTGCATTGGATATATCTGCAAATAATTTTCTGAGTCACAAATGAGAAAAAGTCCACTGACCTGCTAATTCCAGCTCTGTCTCTGTTCTTGCCCCAGTGAGTGTGTGAGAAAGACAAAGACAGATCAACACAGGGAGTGGAGCAGTAGGAAGTCGTGGGTACACAAGTGGCATTCTCCCCATTCCTCTACACTAAGGCTGCACTGTTTCACTCACCCACTCTCGCCTCACTTATTTTGTTGTGTTCATGGGACACTGTGAGAACATGAGCTCTGTGTGTGATGTTTTTTTTTTTTGTGATGGACTGGCAGATCAGTTTAGATAATCTAATCCAAGATCAAATATCACTATTTTGTGTAAGCTATGATCGTTGTGAAATGAGATGCACAAAGCAAGTAAGAACAGTTAGAGATAAAAGAGTTTTATTTTTATATGAATACAGGACGCATTTGGTCATTAAAATAGGGGTGTGCACACCCACAATTTCCTCACCGTGCTGTCCAGTAGAAACAATGACAAACAAATATACACTTTGAGCATTACCAAATACTCTGTTCTTGGTCCTCATCTTGGTCCATCTAGGATAAACTTGGCACCTTGAATAATTTCATTGCATTTATTTCAGCACATATTATTTTAACAAAGTCCCTACTTCTAACACCTACACCATTTTGGCACAGTGGCACTAACAATCCACATGCTTGATAGCAGCTGCCATGCTGTCATTGCCAGGCTGAGGTTTCCCCCCCTTGGCAACTAATTCATTGCACTTACGTCATTCACTTCACTCATTAAAATTACTACATAAGTAAACTTTATGATATATGCAAAGTGATTGTCAAGTTACAAAACTTATGTAAAAGTTGGCACAAGTATAAGATGGAATGAAATTTACATCAAGTGTAAGCACGTTTTTGTTGATCTGTCAAACTGGCATGAGACATTTTCTAAAGGGCAACATGTCCTCCATGCACCTCACATATCCACTTCGACATAGTCCTGTCTCCCTCTTGCCTTTGGCTTCATTAGATTCTTTTAAACAGCTCTAGTCACTTTTCCCTGATCTCTGCTGCAAATGTGTTTGCAAGAGGTCAAAGAAAAGTTGGAATGGTAGCACAGAGCTTGTATTATTAGATGATCAAAATACGGCCTCTCTCTCGCATTTTCTCTCTCCCTCTTTAGGTGCTGGCTCCCATCCCACTCGTGTCCTGGCCGCACCCCCGTCCAGATGGCCTGTCGTCCACTCCTGGTCACTCTCCTGGTCATATCAGGGCATTACTATCGTCATCTCTGCAGTTTACACTGGCCACCAGCGGGTGATGCCGGACTGTTTTGTTGCTCCACTTGTGGGCGTCCTGCAGCCCGGGCTCGAGGAAGTAAAGGCAGGCTCCGAACCCTGCCAGCACCAAAACCGACACGAGCAGATAGAGGGGGACGAACCAGTCTAAGAACAGCCAAGACATGCTGCCGACAAAGAAAGAAAGGAGTGAGGAGAGAGGGACGGGAAGGGTGGGAGGAAGAAAAGAGCAAGAAAAGGGAGGGCAGACAGGGAAGACAAGGAAGAGGGGGAAGGGAAGAAAGGCAGGTGGGATGAGAGAGTGGAGGAGGGTGGATGAGATTTTGAGCAGAGTTACTCAGTACTTGTTCAAGGCTGTCTAAAAGTGCGCCTCACAAACATTTTGCTTTCTGCAGAATAAAGCATCCCATAAGACTTTAGATGCAGTATCCAGTCAATCCTTAGAGAGCGTGCATGCTGTACTTAAAGACTGTGATAAGAAACAGAAATTAAGGCGTTACACAATCAACTATCAGCAGCCTCCTGATCGAACAAGTGCTTTTGTCAGACTGAAGTGCATGTTTGCTTAATTTCATTGTGCAGATCCAGTCGTTGCACAGCCATGCTAAAAATAGCACTCAGTAGTAAATAAAGACCTCCTAATCTAGTACATACCTGTAGACGCTGCTGGATCAGTGCTTTTCTCTAGATGTGGCGTTTGACGGTGTGTGATATACAGCGGGCACGAGTCAAATCACTCATTAGATTATTTCCAGATGCAGTGCAGCGCTGCTCCTGCTCCTGCTGGCTGTTGCATCTGAGATAACAAAAATCACAGGTGCTCTCTGAGAGGCACAAGAGACAGAAGCTGCATGCGGCTTCATCCTCCAGCTCCTGGCTCTGACGTTCAAAGGAGGGGTGGGGGTTGCTATGACAACATCCCTTGCTGATGGCTGAGAGGATGGAGGGAGTGGGAGGGAAACTTATATAACTATAATCTTTTTTTGGTGGAAGGGGGTGGGGAGGTGGTGGTGGTGGTGGTGAGGGTTGCAAGCCCTTCAGATGTCTCTGGATGCTCGCCGCCTTGCCGCTCGCTGCGTAAAATCAATTCCACTCCATTTAACACGGAGGCCATCACACAGTTTATGTGACATTGAGAGGGAGAGGGGCCATTTTTGTGTGAGCAGCACCTCTCATATCAGCTCTGAGTGACTGCAGCTGCAATGTTTTATGGTGTCACTCCCCAGAGTAAAGGGAGAAAAAAAAGATCTTTTTTTTTTTGTCTTGCTGTTTCCAAGACAATGGGCTGAATACAGAAAGACTGGCCTACAAAATGCTGTCAGAGGATACAATCTTGTTTAATGATTGCCATTTTTAGCTCTGTTCCCTTCCAGCATCAAATTCATGAAAAGCAGCTGAATCAAGCAGATCAGTTTCAAATGAACAGATGCCGTGTTTGGTATCAGAAAAGATGCGTGTGACTTCTTCCAATTTGTATGATTTGTACTCCTGACTTACATTGTGCACTTACAGCACAGTCTTTAAACATTTATGATTTAATTAAAGTTAGAGCATTTACATTGATGACATCTATATTATAGCAGTATATTATTAAGTAGTCTTGAATATAGACAGAAATCTGTAAAATTATTAAAATCATTATCATTGTAAATGTATTATTTTTAGTGAATCAGCAACAATTTCACTTCAGTACGTGGTTTAGGTAATCACAGCCTCAGTGAATGTTTACATGTGAAGTTATTATTCTACTGAAGTAAAAGTGTTTCAAACGTCAGGACGTGTCAGACACTGTGACTCTGACTGTCCCAAAACAAAATGATGACGAATGCTGTTATAGCACTTAAAGTGTGAGAGTTTGCAAAGACAATGTGTGTGTGTGTGTGTGTGTTTGTGTGTGTGTGTGTGGGTGTAGGTTATAACTTGGCTGTCTGAGAGTCTGCAGGGCTCGGCGGCTGTGAGAGCACTTTGCTCTGCAGGAAGTCACAGACGAAGGGAGCGACGACCTCAGGACTGTTCAGGTGAACGTGATGGTCGCCGGGAACCGTCACCACCGTGTGCTGAGGCACAGAGAGAGAGAGCAACATGAGAGACTGCAGGTGGAGGTGTACGACTCACACACATCTATCGCTGAAGAGCAAAAAGAGAAACATTTTTTTCCCCCACCAACATCTAACTGGAGTGAGACAGATTATAAATAGAAACACTGAGTTGACGCACATCTTCTGTTCTTCCTTCATCAGCTGAATTTGACCAAGTGCCAGTATGTAGGTCATGTTGAGGTTCACAGCTATAAATGTTTCTGCTGCCTCTGTGATGTTGGGCTTGTAATACAGTGCCATGTTTGCTTAGCGGGCATCTATGCAGTCGACTGTCCACAAGGTGCAACTGAACACAGGCTTAAGACATCAAAGTGCACACACTATGCACTATGGCACACACACACACACACACATTTTTGTTTATATGCACTGGCATCCGCACTGCAAAAAATGCTGTCCTTTAGCCTCATGTTCTGTGTAAAATCTTGTTATGCTTGAAATGTGTGAATAAAAATCTGCCGGTGGGAAGAGATAATCCCACTTGTTTCACTTCTCAAAGAATAAATATAAATATGAATATGTTAAAACGAGGCATATAGGCCCACTATCAAGAGAATGACTCTTGATACTTGATTTAAGTTGATTAGCACTGGAAACAAGTGGGATTATATACTAAGTAACACAATGTTCGAACATAGCGTTCCCCTGTATCTTCTTGTTGTTCATGGTCACTCTCACCATAAGAACGCAACTGTGGCATCTTGCACCGTAGCATCTTGCACTGCACCCAACTTATTTCACTTCCTAGGTGAGTCTCCATAGCAACAATGACGTGTATGACTGGACAACAATCATGCACATAAAGACTCACATGCTCAACTTTTTCTTCAGATAACTCTGTAGTATTGTACTGACGTGTCTCCTTGCTGCAAGAGAAATAAACGCAACTGCTTTGACTTCGGCGACTCCGTGTTCATTTAAGAATTTTCCCAACAGATTATCTCCTCCCACTGGCAGATGTTTTTCACTTGTTTTAAAGAAAAACAAGATTTTAAGACTCACTATAAAACTAAAACTTGTTAAAATGGTGATTTTTGCACTGCATGCCCTTGCCACACACACACACACGCTGAGAACACACTCACATTTCGGTCCCTATAGACCTGGAGAAGTGCTGGGATGTATCTCTTTTGTTCTCCTTCGGCAAAAATTTTCTCAAAGCCTTCCTCTGCTCTGGAAACAAAGAAAGAAATGACGTAAGTCTGACACCATGTGCTGTGACATGTTTACTACATCAGAGCGCAGTAGAAATGTGATGAAACGTCTTACAGAACAATTAGGATGCAGGCTTGTATCTTCGACTGCAGCTCCAGACTCTGCTCCAAAGTGATGCGCACGATGTTTTTCTGAAAGCATGAATATTAAACATAGAGGCACTGTACGGACTGACGGCAACAAAGTCCTTTGGAACAAATAATAAGAGGTAAACAGAGATGTGTGTGTGTGTTTGTGCTGGGGAGGTGCTTCAACAAAAACTTACTAGATTGACTCGAATGTCTCGGGAGAATGCAACGCCTTCAAAAGAAAAACACATTCAATTCCCGGCATAAGAGGAGAAGCAGACTGAAATTATTCAGTGAGTGAACTCTGAGCGGCGGTTACTTTGTTTTTTTTCAAGAGGAGAAAGATAAAAGGCAAAAAAGCAGAGGGAAAGAGGGAGATTAAAAGTGTACCTCCTTCAACTTCAGCTAGACCTCGTTCTAAAAGGATGTGCGCCGACTGTTCAGACAGAGTTGGGTTTGCAGCCAGTAACCTGAAAGAAGAGAAATGCAGTCTTTTGCCAACAGTCGTCCATACAGAAAGAAAATTACTGGATGCCCGACAGTGTAAAAAGCCATCAACTGGAATGGTGCAATACCTCTCAACTGCTTTCTCATAAGTGTAAACTTTCCCCTTCTTCTCTTCTTTCTTTTTTTTCAAACTGTAGCATCTCATCCATTCCCTGCCTCATCACTTTGGGTATTTCTTGCTGGAAATAAAGGGAGAAACAATGAGGGGAACAAGTCCAAATTATTCACAGGGCTGGCAAGTGCTGCAGTGCAAGATTATGACAATAACTGAGGCATAATGCAACAATACTGCAAGAATCATTCTCCACAATTCCTTATAAATTATTAATCGAAACATCTTTACAAGGTCTTTAAAACCACTGACACCAGCGTCAACCTACTGACACCAAAACAATGAAATGTGACAGTGTTATACAACATCAATATGTTCTCAGAAAATTTAATAAAATGACACATAAAACTCCTACAATAATAAAAGCATGGGGAGTAAAAACTGTCGCAAGTGTAGGAGTCCAGCAGGAGGACTGCATCCACCATGTCAGGATACAGGGCACTGAACTGCAGAAAACACAATGGGATATGATGGACCATACTGTAATATCACCTAATAAAATACAGTGCAGGAAAAATACTCTTGGGTATACTGTGTTAGCGCTGGAGAAGGATGAAACGTACAAAAGCCTGCTGTGAAACTCTCATTTACCATTACAGCACTTTCATCACCTGAAAAAGAGTAGATACACACACTCTGTTGTGTTTTGTGTTTCTGTATGTATTCACTAATAAAAATTTAGTAACTATCCACATGTACATGCAGAGGACACACAAATAACATACACGTATACACAGTTTTATGCAGTTATGTGTATAAAATTCAAATGTGATTAAAAAAAATCTAGCCTGCCAAAGTGTCTGCATGCATCCAAAAAAATTGTTCTGTACTTTCTATTGTATTAATCAGGCACTGCAGGTTCAACATGTGACCTGTAATTATGTGTTGTGAACAAAGTGAATGCTAAATGTTAAAATGTATACAAACTGAATGACAACAGAATTAATACTCATACATTTTGCTGGCAAAAAATATCTATTATAGTGATATTTTCTGGTCTAATTTGTACCTTTGGGAGTCAACAGGGAAATAAAGCATCTCCACTGACTGCACTCTAAATTATTCTGTGGCAGGGCAGGATGAGCAAAAGCTAAGTGGTGCACACAAACATTTGATATAATTGGACACTCAGATGTTGACTGATATACATGCACATTACATGTTCTGTCCTTATCTTGAGCTCTTGCAAGCATTTTCCAATGCGCTTCTACTGCAAATGGCAAATAAATCGACTCTGACATAAATTACTTTTAAGATTGAGTCGTGCTCACAGATCAGTTTTTGGACATGAAAATGGTGCTGACTCAATTACTTTTCAAATTAATGGTTGCAATTAGTGCTCATTAAGGAGATTAAGAGTTAAGGTTAAATCAGGTGGATGGTAACAGGGTCCTGGGTTTCTGACCTGGTGTACAAACCTGGATCTGACATGACAGTTGAACTAAAAATGCTGGGCACATTCTTGAATTCACACACCATCAGTGACTCTGTGTACATCTGCCACACAGGCAAGAAAGAAGAAGACTCCAGGAGGACGACGGGGTGACAGACCACTGCGACACATCTCCACTCTGTAGATAGAGAGAGAGAGAGGGAGAGAGAGAGACAGAGAGAGAACACACTTTGGAGAACCAATCCAGCACAGTTGTAATCCTCTATACATCACAATTTTGTTTACTGCAAGTTTCATTACTCTTCTAGACAACCTCTTGCCCACAATAAATTACCTTCAGGTGGCAGGGGAATGGGGGTGTTGAATGTCCCGCAGTTGACAGCCCAGCCCCGCTGGCAGAGTGCAGGGCCACCGTGATCAGGACCCCAGATCTTTCCTCTTATCTCTCCTGAAGGAACTGGAACAAGCTCTGAAATGCAGGCATCTGACAAATGATAATATGAAGTGACAACAATGATTACTCTGCCACACTTTTCCAAACAAGGTTACAAGCTACAGAGTGCTGTCTGAATATTGCAGAGGCTGCAGTCCAAATCATGACTGGTAAGGTAACAGAAGAGAAATTGCATTTTTCCATCTCACTATATTTCTTGCTCCTGGCAGCTGGTGCCCGGCTAAAAATTCTGTTGAAATCTGTCAAATCCAACAGCAAGTGTACAGCAGCTCAAATGTTATTTCCCTTCCCTCTTCACCTAGAGCCTCCTTGGTAAGCATTTGTCTCGGTAAGAGCTTGATAAAATCAACCCGACTGTCTATTTTCATCCTATTCCCATTTTAGAAAGTTAATGGCTGCTTTGTTTCAGAGTCACTGGTGTTACTGAGTGTCTGATAATCCTCAAAGTTTCCAATCTGCAGCAAAAAACAGCCTACAAAGCTGAATATTTAAATAGCCAGTGGAAGCTTGCAATGTGGCTACAGTGCACTAAAGAAATGTCTTCTTATTCCCCCATGATAATGATTTTAATCTGTAAAAAAAAACAACAACCCTTAAATATAAGGTTTAAGAATATGATTGTGTCATACATGCTGCTGATATCTAATGGTAAAATTTCAAAGGATTTAACATTTTTTGTCATTAGCAGATTTATTAATCCTGCTTTACATAATCACCCTTAAAAAACAAAACTTTATTTAAGGATAGTACAACCTATAGTTTCATCGGCTGATACCGTTGGCTACAATCATGGCCAATCATAGTCAAATGAAGTCTTACCTCTTACCACATCAGGAGGAACACTCTTCTCCACCAGGGAGCGCAAGAGGGGACAGGACTGCCTGGTCAGTTCTTTTCACTGTCTTGCTTCCACAGTGCAAATGTATATAACTCGGGGACTTTTTTTAATAGAGTCACTTTAGATCGCATCACAGTGTTGGAGAGGAAACAACAGGAGTGTTGAGCACGGAGCCTGCATATCAGGACAGCCTTTCTGCTGGTCTTTTGTGATGTTAACTAGGACTGAGTGAGATAATGAAGGCAATGAGTTGATCTTCACACAGAAGATCTGATTACATTCCCGGTGGTTTTCGGCGTTCACCGTGACAGCAGTGACTATCTGCATTCGACTAATTCTTGCAAAGCCGTGGTTGATTCCAAGTAAATGTGTCTCTGTGGCTCACAAAGATGTTTTAGTGTTAGAGGTGTCACTGCCGCTGCTTGCACATCTCCCTCATAATGGGGATCTTCATTATTCAAATGCGATTACGCAGGGACAAGTGTAGGCTTAATGAAATAAAACAGAGACTATGAGGATGCACTGAGCTGTGGCAGCGTGCGTGCTAGACAGGAGAGTGTGTGATGGGGAGGCTGCAGTGTTCAAACCCACTTGGGGAAATGTGGAGGGGGAAAGTAATGACATGCCATTACCACACTGTTTTGTGACACAACTGAGATGTACAACCAATATCGAGTTTCTTTTCACAGTTAAAGTGACAGCAACTATCGTGCTGTGTTCCTGGAGTGAATATTTTTCCCCATCCTCATACTGTAACCTTTAATTAAAAACAAAATAAAGCAGTAAGAGTCACATTAAGGTTCTTTATTGCATTAGTCATCTTTACCATCCTCAGATCATGGTTGCACTGACAGAAAACAGCATGTCTCCTCTAACTGTGACACAACATGGCTTGCTCATAAAGAAAGACAAACACTTCAGGCTTGCAATAATAAATCCACGGAAACATGTTACACTACATGTGCGTAACAAGTTATCCTTTACCCCTGAGAAACACTGCAGGGTGTTAGTATGAACCAAGAGAGGTGAGCGCACGTTAACTCCCAACACTTTTGATGACTCGTGTTGCAATGTCTAATGTCCATGTCCTTGAGATAATGATTATGCTGTCCTACCCCTAAAGGTGTCATCACAGACGATTTCGATGTAAATGTTCATTATTCACTCTGTTGAGACTAGCTCAGTCTACAGCAGATGCCCCAATCTGTTGAAAAATGAAAAATGAGTGAGTGATTGTGTCACTTAAAATGGGGGGTCCACGGGTTAATAAAGGTCAACTTGGAGGTTGAGAACATGAAAAAGTTTGAAAACTAAATCAACCTTCTTGCCATATCACTTACACCTTGTCTCTTTTTGACTATCTGTCTGTTCATTAGTGCTGTATGATACGGGAAAAAATATACTGTGATTAATGTTATGATATTGCAATTGTGATATGATTCACAATTTTAACGGGAGTTACATTTTTTGTATCCTAATTTAAATTTTCACAGAAACCCTATTTAAATGGTGATGATGTCATTTTCACTGGGGTCTGTGCCAAGCAAACATGTATTCTAACATCTGAAAAATACAATTTGCAGGCCATTATACAACAGCGTTTTGTCACATGTTTTACCTTTATCAAAAAACTGCAGCTCCTGCAATTTGTATAATGCACTTGGCAACACTGCGATTTCGATAATATTTCAATTAATTGTTCAGCCCTCGTCTTCATCCCATCCCTGACACTCCCCTCCCCTCTCATTCACAGAGCACCCAGACACCCGACAGCTGTTCCCAGGTTTGCTGCCACAGACTGCGGAAGACTTAACGGGAAACACCACTGGTTCTGGTCACAATGCCACCATCACTCAAAGCATCAACACTACACAAAGATCTCTGTTAAAATGCTTTTAATACTTTAACTCCTCACAAAGAACACAAAGCAACGGGCTGGAAACATAAACAGCTTGTTTAACTGCGGCTGAAGCGTGGAGGTAAACGTACACAGTACAGTGTAAATACAACGTCTAAAAACTGTCAATGCCACTTAAGTCAGAACCATGTCAAAAACCAAATGTCATCATCCCAATAACTTGGGAGGACGTTAACATAATAACTTAGCTTTCCATTCAAGTTAGTCTGTAGAGAAGTACAGCTTATTTGTGCTACTAGCTCACTGGCCGTCCAAAACGTGCCTGTGCATGGCCGACTGCTTGGCCACCGCTATCTCTGCCTGCAGCTTTCTGGAGAACCGCTTCATCCAAACGACTTCACACTCGACACCGCTCTTCCTCGGGTCCTCAGCGACACACCCGGCAAGTGTGAAGTCAATCAGATCAACAGTTGTCAAGAAAATCGAAGGAAAGACAGACATCCATGAGAGATTTCTTCCATTTTAGTGAGATTAGATGCAGTGTATGATGTGGATTTAATAGGCTGAGAGAATCCTGAATCTGAAGACAGTCGGACGGACGGTTGTCGAGAAAATCGAAATACAGAAAGACAACAGAGTCCTCCATTTACAGATTGTTCATATGTTGCATGAAAAATGTTATGTTAGGCAAGACGGTGACGAACAGTGTAGTGGAATTAAGTGTGAGAGCGAGTTGGCCAAACTGGATGCATGTGTGTGTGTGTGTGTGTATGTGTGGGTGTAGGTTATAACTTGGCTGTCTGAGAGTCTGCAGGGCTCGGCGGCTGTGAGAGCACTTTGCTCTGCAGGAAGTCACAGACGAAGGGAGCGACAACCTCAGGACTGTTCAGGTGAACGTGATGATCGCCGGGAACCGTCACCACCGTGCAGGTGGAGGTGCACGACTCACACACATCTATCATCTTCTGACGTTCTGAAGTTTCTCTTTTTGTTCTTAATTAGACATTCTTTATTGCTGTTGTTTTTTTTATCAACATCCAGTGAGACAGATTATAAATAGAAACACTGAGTTGACGCACATCTTCTGTTCTTCCTTCATCAGCTGAATTTGACCAAGTGCCAGTATGTAGGTCATGTTGAGGTTCACAGCTATAAATGTTTCTGCTGCCTCTGTGATGTTGGGCTTGTAATACAGTGCCATGTTTGCTTAGCGGGCATCTATGCAGCCGACTGTCTACAAGGTGCAACTGAACACAGGCTTAAGACATCAAAGTGCACACACTATGGAGGAAGGCACACACACACGCACGCACATGCATGAGAGCAAACACACACACACAGATTCTAAGACCTGGACCAAATAATATTTGCAAATACTATTCATGGTTTGTTTTGGTCAATTTGGGTGCAGAGTGTTTCACGTACATTAGTATAGTAAGTGCAAAGTTTGAACAAATCAAAGTAAAAGCCACTTTATTATACTTGATGTGACAGACTTTTCTTTTCTTTTTCTTTGCACAGTCTGATTTAATTGGATGCAATAACGCCACCGACCCCATCTCCTATCTGAAGAAATTTAAAGCAAACACAAACAACCATTTCCAGCTCACGTTTCTATTCTGTCCGCGGTGCACACTCACGTTTCTCTCCCAAAAGCCCTGCAGAAGTGCTGAGGTAAATTTCTTTCAGTCTGGTTCAGAAAATATTCTGTTGAAGCAGCCTTCTGCTGTGGAAAAAAAGCAGACACATTTTGAACATCTTTAGCCCAGCGTGATACATCGGCACAGAGACATGGGACTCACATTCAGGAAAGACTCACACGCCTACATGGCTTGTTGATTACCATCCAACCTGCAGTTTTCAAATTGCTGGTCAGCCGAATGAAAACAGCCTGTCATTATGTCACGTATGTCAGCTTCTATAAATTTGTATGCCTCTACTGTCAGAAACTGCAGATGGTAAAATGATATGAAGTGACAACCATGTAATGTCAGTGTCTGTTCAGGGAGGCAACCACACAGGTTAAAATTATCTGTAGATACTGCATCTATACAGATACACTGCAGGTTAGTGTTGAATGTGCAGCAATGCCTTACAAAACAACAAGAACTCAGGGTGTATCCTCGACTGCAGCTCCAGACTGCTGCATATGGATTATGTTTTTTGTGAAAACATGAATATAAAACATAGATGCATTGTACAGGCTGAATGTAACAGAGTCCTTTGGAGGAAATAATAAGCGGGTAGCAGAGATAAGGGGGTGCATGTGGAGGAGAGTGGAGAGGTTAAAAATGCCTTACAAAACTGACTCGCACGTCTCGGGAGAATAAAACTCCCTCAGTTCAATTCCCGGCATAAGAGGAGAGGCGGACTGAAATTATTCAGCGAGTGAACTCTGAGCAGCGCTAACCTTTTTTTCCGAAAGGAGAAAGATAAAAGGCATAAAAGCAGAGGGAAAGAGGGAGATTAAGAGTGTACCTCCTTCAACTTGAGCTAGACCTCGTTCTAAAAGGATGTGCGTCGACTGTTCAGACAGAGTTGGGTTTGCAGTCAATAACCTGAAAGAAGTGAAATGCAGGCTTTTGCCAACAGTTGTCCACACAGAAAGAAAATTACTGGATGCCCAACAGTGTAAAAAGCCATCAACTGGAATGGTGCAATACCTCTCAACTGCTTTCTCATAAGTGTAAACTTTCCCCTTCTTCTCTTCTTTCTTTTTTTTCAAACTGTAGCATCTCA